>JARQOD010001696.1:0-91948 GCA_033576555.1 Oophaga sylvatica | reverse complement strand
TGACCATTGGCTGGGGATGAAAGGCCGAGGAGAAAGAAAAATTGAACACCCGTTTAGAACAAAAAGTCCTCCAAAATCTGGAAAAAACTGGACCCCTCTGTAACACAATTTTCTCGGGGAATGCCGTGAAAACTAAAAAACTCTAAAGGGAACAACGGCACCAATTCAAGGAGGGGGGGCAACTTGGGTAAGGGCAAAAGATTTCTTTTGAAAACCCTATCCAAATTCCCCAATGGGGTTTCCTGGAAACGGGAAAGGGTCGAAATAAAATCCATGAGTATGGGCCCTGGTCCTTGGGCACAGGAAAAGGCATCAAAAAAACCACTAGGAGAGAAAGGGCTTGGAGCGAAGCAAGTCCCGCAGGACTGCCAAAAAATTTCCCTACATCAGGACAAGTGGCCACCAAAGGCCCGACAAACCAAGTTCGGGTACCAAAAATCCGGGTCCCCCCCAAAAATGCGGAAAATGAATCTCAGACATCAACTTTTTTCCACGGTCCGGGACAAACAATTTTCCAACGGAGACTCGGGCCATCCCCTGCACCCCTCCGAGCAAATCTCAATTTGGGCGAGATGGCGGAAAAAATACACCCTTTTCAAAATAAAGAAGGATCAGATAATCGGGAAATCCGCAAGGAAACTCCTCAGAGGGGCCCGCCTTTCATTTTTGGCCCGGGAAAAAGGAAACCCCAAAATTAAACTGTGAAAAAACAAGGCCCCCTGGGCCTGTCAGGTTGGTCGTTGGCGTTCCAGATAGACCCAATTTTTAGGTCCGAAGGCCCCCACCCCTTTTTTGGTCCCTCCCGCCCAAATTTTTTCCCCCTCTTCAAAAAGCCCATTCATGGCCCAATAACTCCCGATTACCCACGTATAATTACTTCATAGGGAAAAAAATTTTTAGAGAAAAAAGGGACAAGGGGTTTCATTTGAGGGCTCTACTTTGGAAAAAACGGGAAACTGCCCCCAATTTAAGGCATCAACCTCCCCCTGAAATGCAAGAAACACAGGCCCGAAACAGGAGCAAAGGGAAACCTGCTTAATTACTGAAAAGCAAACGCCTCAGGGGCAAAACACCACACGAACCCTTTCTGGTCAAATCAGTTATGGTTTAACAATAACCGAGAAATTACCAATAAATTTACGATAAAAATTGGCAAAACCCAAAAATCTCTGAAGAGCCTTTAATGAAGTAGGTTGGACCCAATCACAGATGGCCTGAACCTTGACCGGGTCCATTTCAATAACAGATGGGGACAAAATGAATCCCAGAAATGAGATCCTCTGTACGCCAAAAAGACACTTTGATCCCTTCACATACAGAGCATTCTCTCTCAAAATCTGGAACACAGTTCGAACATGTTTCACATGAGAGTCCCAGTCATTAGAAAAAATCAAGATATCATCCAAATAAACAATCAGAAATTTGTCCACAAAATCCCTGAAAATGTCATTCATGAAGGACTGGAAGACGGAAGGAGCATTAGTGAGCCCAAAGGGCATCACTAGGTACTCAAAATGCCCTTCAGGGGTATTGAATGCCGTCTTCCATTCATCTCCGTGCTTAATGCGAATAAGGTTATACGCCCCCCTGAGGTCAAGCTTGGTAAACCAAGTAGCGTTTTTCACCCTGGAAAACAGGTCAGAAATCAAGGGTAACGGGTATTGATATTTCACAGTAATATTGTTCAAGAGACGATAATCAATACACGGCCTTAATGAACCATCTTTTTTGGCCACAAAGAAAAAACCGGCACCTAAGGGTGAAGAGGATGGTCTGATATGACCCTTCTCCAATGATTCCTTGATATAAGACCGCATAGCGTCATGTTCAGGTACAGACAAGTTAAAAAGGCGACCTTTAGGGAATTTACTACTGTGATGAGTGCTGTGCTGGAATTGCTGTCCTCATCTCTTTTTTTTTTTGTACTGCTGAAAGCCCTCCTTCTCTCTGCAGCTCTCATACTTCTCCCTTCCCCCCTGTCAGCCTGCACTCAGGCAGTGTAATGTGAGCTGCCAGTGCTGGAAGTTTTCCCGCTTCACCGCAGGGGTCCTGCATTGTCCGAACACGTGCTTTCTTCCTATAGCAGCCATGTTGGAGTATTCATTCTTTTTTGGTTAATAACACGGTGGGAGCATTCGCTAGAAACACGAACGTCACTGTGTTGAACCATGCGCCGACGGGCATCGTTCCCGTGGTACCGGTGAACCCGTAACTCCAACAGAGCCCGAGAAATGGAATTCTCGGGTGCCCCATGAGCTATGTCACCCAAGTTTGGGTTCATTTGAACCATTATTTCAAAGCAAGACCATTGATAGGTCTGCCGTTATTCTGCTAGGTTCACAGAACGAGTTATGAACCTTATGATATTGCAGAGCTCAGACCATAGCTTGCAGCCAGGGGAGGTGGCCAGAGGACCAGCCCTTTTTGTGAGGTCAGAAGCTGACATGCATAAGTCTTACAGTGAAGTTCCTTAGGGGATTCTTTCTGCTGGGATGTGCTGAGTAAGAGATCTCCCAATGAACTATGACGTGTGGCTCCTTCCCCCAGCCTGGCTTGCCTGTATATGATCTAACTATCATGTGAGTTATCTTTCATTCTTAATCCCATTTTATTTTATAACTGCATCTGTATATAACGATATTGTCTCAGTTTGTTACATCTTTTTATATTATATAAGCACTGCCTGATTTTTTTAAGGAATAAACCTATAAATTTATTAGTTTGTTTCTCCTGCTCTATAAACGAATTTGCACGTGCCTGAAGCACTACGCTACTGTTTTGGGGTTGCTACGGACCCTCTTGATAAATTGTTCATCAAAAGCCGTAGCTGGTGGCAGCTAAAAGAAAGGGGTGTAAAGTGTTAATCTATTGGGTGACGCTGGCAGTGACGGAGCGGGGTTTATAAGGGTACTGCCTGGCTGCAGCCAGGAGTAATCATAATTCCCTTACTGCAGCGTGCCCAATAGCCAGCACACATCCAAGTGACCCGTCTGGCGACTAATTATCCTAGGTGCAGTTCCCTGACTGACCTGAGGGTAAAGGGGGGCGCCAGAGAGCTGCAAGTTCCTAAGTGGAAGTGGGATAGTTATAAATCCCTGCAGTTTACTGGGTCGGACGGCAGCAGCCGTCGTGTGTGTGCACGTTCCATCACATGTGGTGGCAGCGGTGGGATCACAAGCCGTGACCCCCGGGCTACCGTGTGGCGGACCGCGGCACCGTTCATCACATATTGGTGGCAGAGCGGTGGGATTATAGAGCATTAGTGATCTGGTTTGAGCAATCATTCCATTCACTAAAAAACTTGCACGGTTCTTCAGCGACCCTGCAGCTAAAGTTTTGGAGAACAGACTCAGTGTTTATTAGTCCTGAGACAATTGTGTGTACTTGCGGTTACCCCTCCCTTCTCTTTGTTTTTCTATCCTATCTTTTATTTGGCAACCATGGCTACCATAGGAGCAAGTTGGTTCGACAAGCAGAGCAAGGACACCCTTGTGGGAATCTGCAAGTACCACGGCCTTGTCCACACGAACCGAACCAAAGGCCAACTGGTCCAGGCCCTGAAGGAGCTGGGCGAGCATCGGAGCGTGGCGGGCGCAGGAGCAGAGGCCCAACCCCTGACTGCTTACACCCAGAGAGAGGTGGACCCTTACCTGCGGGCGGCCCTGGAGGGACTCACCGCTGACAACCGGGAAGAACGCCTGAGGCTGATCCAGCAAGCTCAAGAGAGAGCCGACCAGCGAGAGGCCAAACAGCGAGAGGCTGAGAGAGCCGAGCACCAAGCCCAGCGGGAGGCCGAGCGGGAGGCTGAGAGAGCCGAGCGGGAAGCTCAGAGAGCCCATGAACTGGAGCTGCTCAGACAAGGGGCAATGCCCTCCACAGCCCAGAGCGGTACACCCAGCAGCTCTCAGAGTCCCAAGCCCCGGCCGGAGCACTTTCCCGTGCTGGAAAAGGAAGGAGACTTGGACACTTTTCTGCGGGCCTTTGAGAAAGTCTGCAGACAGTACCGGCTGCCTTCCGACCAATGGGCCAGGTACTTGACCCCCGGGCTAAAGGGCAAAGCTTTGGAGGCGTTCGCTTCCCTCGCGCCAGATCAAGACAGTGACTATGAGGCCATCAAGCAGGCCCTGATCGCCAAGTACCAGCTAACCCCTGAGGTATACCGAAAGAAGTTCCGGAACCTCCAACGTGGCCCACACGACAGTTATAGCGATGTGGTGCAAGGACTCAGGAACCACTTTGACCAGTGGATCCATGGACTGTCAGTTGACACCTTTGGGAACCTGAGGGACCTGATGATCAAAGACCAGTTCCTGCATCTGTGCCCAGCTGAGGTCCGACAGTTCATCCTGGACCGAGAACCAGAGGACGCGGTCACAACAGCCCGGATCGCCGACAGCTATGAGGCCAACCGGAAACCCGAGGTGCGGAAGTCCGTCGCCACCCGCTGGGGAGGGGGTAAGCCTGCAACCAACCCCAGTGCCCCTGCCAGTCGTCCCTCTGGAGGCACTATCCCCTTTGCCAGCGCCAGGCCTACATCAGACCCCCGCCAGTGTTTCTCCTGTAAAAGGACTGGTCACATCAGCGCCACCTGTCCGGAGAGGCAGAAGAACCCCCCAGCCAAGGCCTCCGGGCCCAACGCCTCTGTTCTTTTGGTGGGTGGTGTGGTGGGGAGGGTTGATGACAACGTGCAGCCCGTCCGCGTGGGTGCCCGTCTTGCTACAGGCCTCAAGGACACCGGAGCTGAACGAACCCTCATCCGACCCGAACTGGCAGCCCCTGAAGAGTTGATTCCGGGGAAAACCCTAACTGTCACAGGGATTGGGGGCGTCCCTTGCCGATAGCCCGAGTTTTCATTGACTGGGGTACCGGGAGCGGAGTGAAGGAAGTGGGGGTGTCCGAAAACCTGCCCACTGATGTTTTATTGGGGACTGATCTGGGGAGGATGGTGGCGTACTATGTCCCTGACACCCCTTCCCAATCTGATGATAAGGTTAACGTTAACCATGATGTTGATGTTGATGATGATGGGAAACTGATTGTGTTACCTGCTAATGCTTTGCGAAGTGATGATGCAACTGATAACCTTTCTTTCCCTAGGACTGATGTTGATAGTGATGTATCTGTGCCATCTGAATCTGTTAACCCTTTCTCTGAAGTGGTAGATGTGTCCACAGGTACAGGAGCGTTCAGTCCCGTCGCTCTGCGGAGTGAGACGGCTGAGGAACCCCTAGCAGGAGCAAGCGACAGTGCTCAAGGAAATGGGGAGGTGCATGGGAACCGGGAGGAAGGTGACGCCATGACACTGACCAGTGCCACCGAGGAAGGTAACTGGCCCATAAGTAGCACTGCTCCTGAAGTGTTGGGGGTGGATGGGGAGGTAGAGCCCATAGCAGCGCAGGCTGATGGGTCTATAGAAATCCCCGGGGAGACTGCATATGTAGCTGCTGTCACCCGCAGTCAGAGTGCCCGGATCGCAGGTAGCGCCCTGCCATCTGGACCCTCCTCCGCTACAGGAGAGACTGAACCAGAGGTGGACCCAGAGCCGGTCCCAGAGGGTCCCAGTGAGGAAGGAACCCTGACGTCACTTCTGGCTGCCTCCAGCCAGGAGTTCCAGGCCGCTCTGCACTCAGATGCGAGCCTGGGGAACTTGAGGCACCTCGCCGAGACGCCCACCTCCGTGACTGATAAGGAGAGGGTGTTCTGGGAACGAGGAAGGTTGTACCGGGAGACAGTACCCAGAGGTTCCCAAAAGGAGTTGTTGAGGGAAAAACAGCTGGTCGTCCCGCACCAGTTCCGAGGTGAGTTGTTGAGGATTGCCCATGAGATTCCACTTGCTGGACACTTGGGGATTAGCAAAACTAAGGCACGGCTGTCTCAACACTTCTATTGGCCCAAGATGGGGACAGATGTGACTAACTACTGCCGCTCCTGTATCACCTGTCAAAGAGTGGGGAAGGCGGGGCCTGCTCTTAAGGCTCCCCTGATCCCGTTGCCAGTGATAGAGGAGCCTTTCCAGAGGATCGCGGTGGACATTGTGGGCCCGCTGGCCGTCCCCAGCAGCTCTGGAAAGCAATACATCCTTACTGTGGTAGACTACGCTACCCGGTACCCGGAGGCAGTAGCTCTGTCCTCAACTAGGGCAGATAAGGTGGCGGATGCACTGGTGACCATCTTTTCACGGGTAGGATTTCCCAGGGAGATGCTTACCGATCAAGGGACTCAATTTATGTCTCGCCTAATGAAGGCTCTCTGCAGCAAAATGCAGGTGACGCGTATGGTATCGAGTGCGTATCACCCACAGACCAATGGTTTGTGTGAGCGCTTTAACGGTACCCTCAAACAGATGCTCCGCATGCTGGTTGAGACCCAGGGACGCGATTGGGAGCGGTACCTCCCACACCTGCTATTTGCCTACAGAGAAGTCCCGCAGGCCTCGACGGGGTTCTCCCCCTTCGAGCTCCTGTATGGTAGGCGAGTCCGGGGACCCCTTGGGTTGATAAGAGAATCCTGGGAAGATGAGCCAAACCCCACGGAAGTGTCCATCGTGGATTATGTCATGCGCTTCCGCGACAAGATGCAGACCTTGACGCAGTTGGTGCATGACAACATGACGCAGGCTCAGGCTGACCAGAAGCACTGGTACGACCAGAACGCCCGGGAGCGGACCTACCAGGTGGGTCAAAAGGTGTGGGTGCTGGTCCCCGTACCAAAGGATAAGCTTCAGGCAGCCTGGGAAGGCCCGTACGTCGTGCACCAACAGCTCAACCCAGCCACCTACGTGGTCACGCTTGACCACACGGCGCAAGGCCTTTCACGTCAACATGATGAAGGCCCATCACGAACGTGAAGCCTGCGTCCTACCGGTCTGCAATCTGCCCGAGGACGGGGAAGAGGATCCCCTCCTAGACGTGCTGGCCCAAGCTAATGCCAGTGGGTCCATTGAGGACATGGAGGTAAATGCCTCGCTAACCGCCTCCCAGCGGTTGCAGTTGCTGACCACTCTGGAATCCTTTCGGGCCGTGTTCACTAACCGACCCGGAAGGACCGAGTTGGCAGTCCACGAGGTGGACACCGGGAATCACGCCCCGTTACGGCGGACACCTTATCGGATCTCTGAGGAAGTGCAGCAGATTATGCGCCAGGAGATCCATGAGATGTTGCAGCTGGGGGTGATCCGGCAGTCCAAAAGCGCGTGGGCCTCACCTGTAGTTCTCGTGCCAAAAAAGGATCGGACCACCCGGTTCTGCGTGGACTACAGGGGGCTCAACGCCATCACTACCTCTGATGCGCACCCAATGCCACGCATCGAGGATCTGCTGGAGCGGTTGGCGAATGCCAAGTACATATCCATCATGGATCTGAGTCGGGGATACTGGCAGATTCCCCTGAGCCCGGCGGCGCAGGAGAAATCTGCCTTTATCACCCCTTTTGGACTGTACGAGTCCACGGTCATGCCTTTCGGCATGAAGAATGCCCCTGCCACTTTCCAGCGGATGGTCAACCACCTGCTTCAGGGACTGGAGGAGTACGCTGTGGCGTACCTGGACGACATTGCCGTCTTCAGTTCCACCTGGGAGGAACACCTTCAGCATCTCCAGGAGGTGCTCAAGCGTATTCACCAGGCAGGTCTGACCATCAAGCCGGGAAAATGCCAGATGGGCATGAGGGAGGTCCACTACCTGGGGCACCGGGTAGGCGGGGGTTCCATGAGTCCAGAGCCCGAGAAAGTGGACGCGATCGTGTCCTGGCCCACCCCCAGGACCAAAAAGCAGGTGAAGTCCTTCCTGGGCACTGCAGGGTACTATAGGCGTTTCGTACCGAACTATAGCGCCATTGCAAAACCCTTGACGGACCTCACCAAGGGCGGTCTACCCCAAACAGTCAACTGGACAGATGGCTGTGAGGCGGCATTCCGAGCTTTGAAAACAGCCCTGTGCAGCTCTCCAGTGTTGAGAGCCGTCGACAGCAGTCGGCCCTTCCTGGTACAGACTGATGCCAGCGAATTTGGCCTCGGTGCTGTACTCAGCCAGGTTGATTCAGGGGACCAGGAGCACCCCGTGTTGTACCTGAGCCGGAAACTTCTGCCAAGGGAAGTGGCATACTCCACCATCGAGAAGGAGTGCCTGGCCATGGTCTGGGCACTGCAACGTTTGCAGCCCTACCTGTACGGGCGCACCTTCAAGGTGGTCACCGACCACAACCCTCTGAGCTGGCTGCACACAGTGTCCGGAACCAATGGTAGGTTGCTACGCTGGAGCCTTGCCCTGCAGCAGTATGATTTTGCCGTACAACACAAGAAAGGCAGTGATCATGGGAATGCTGATGGGTTATCACGACGTGGCGAACCCGCTGAGGTGCGCATGTCGGATTACCGACAGGTCATGCCTCCGTAGCGCCCTCAAAGGGGGGGAGGTGTGATGAGTGCTGTGCTGGAATTGCTGTCCTCATCTCTTTTTTTTTTTGTACTGCTGAAAGCCCTCCTTCTCTCTGCAGCTCTCATACTTCTCCCTTCCCCCCCTGTCAGCCTGCACTCAGGCAGTGTAATGTGAGCTGCCAGTGCTGGAAGTTTTCCCGCTTCACCGCAGGGGTCCTGCATTGTCCGAACACGTGCTTTCTTCCTATAGCAGCCATGTTGGAGTATTCATTCTTTTTTGGTTAATAACACGGTGGGAGCATTCGCTAGAAACACGAACGTCACTGTGTTGAACCATGCGCCGACGGGCATCGTTCCCGTGGTACCGGTGAACCCGTAACTCCAACAGAGCCGAGAAATGGAATTCTCTGGTGCCCCATGAGCTATGTCACCCAAGTTTGGGTTCATTTGAACCATTATTTCAAAGCAAGACCATTGATAGGTCTGCCGTTATTCTGCTAGGTTCACAGAACGAGTTATGAACCTTATGATATTGCAGAGCTCAGACCATAGCTTGCAGCCAGGGGAGGTGGCCAGAGGACCAGCCCTTTTTGTGAGGTCAGAAGCTGACATGCATAAGTCTTACAGTGAAGTTCCTTAGGGGATTCTTTCTGCTGGGATGTGCTGAGTAAGAGATCTCCCAATGAACTATGACGTGTGGCTCCTTCCCCCAGCCTGGCTTGCCTGTATATGATCTAACTATCATGTGAGTTATCTTTCATTCTTAATCCCATTTTATTTTATAACTGCATCTGTATATAACGATATTGTCTCAGTTTGTTACATCTTTTTATATTATATAAGCACTGCCTGATTTTTTTAAGGAATAAACCTATAAATTTATTAGTTTGTTTCTCCTGCTCTATAAACGAATTTGCACGTGCCTGAAGCACTACGCTACTGTTTTGGGGTTGCTACGGACCCTCTTGATAAATTGTTCATCAAAAGCCGTAGCTGGTGGCAGCTAAAAGAAAGGGGTGTAAAGTGTTAATCTATTGGGTGACGCTGGCAGTGACGGAGCGGGGTTTATAAGGGTACTGCCTGGCTGCAGCCAGGAGTAATCATAATTCCCTCACTGCAGCGTGCCCAATAGCCAGCACACATCCAAGTGACCCGTCTGGCGATTAATTATCCTAGGTGCAGTTCCCTGACTGACCTGAGGGTAAAGGGGGGCGCCAGAGAGCTGCAAGTTCCTAAGTGGAAGTGGGATAGTTGTAAATCCCTGCAGTTTACTGGGTCGGACGGCAGCAGCCGTCGTGTGTGTGCACGTTCCATCACATGTGGTGGCAGCGGTGGGATCACAAGCCGTGACCCCCGGGCTACCGTGTGGCGGACCGCGGCACCGTTCATCATAACTACCCGGCACTAATTCAATAGCGCAGTCATAGCTCCTATGGGGAGGCAAGGATGCAGATTTACTTTCGCTAAACACATCAGAAAAATCAATCAAAAAGTCAGGAACATCCTGAGCCTGGGGGGAGGCAGAAAAAACAGGAGTGTTGGTATTAACACATTGGCAGCCCCAACTGGTTACAGACACAGATTTCCAATCCAAAACAGGATTATGAGACTGTAACCATGGGAAACCCAGCACGATAATGTCATGCAGATTATACAGAACCAAAAATTTGCAGCACTCCTGGTGATCAGGTTCAACCCTCATTATCACCTGAGTAGAAAACTGGGGTTTATTCTCAGCCAAAGGGGTAGAATCGATCCCCAGTAGGGGAATAGACTTCTGTAGGGGTATCAAGGGAAACCCACAACGTTTAGCAAAATCATAATCCATCAGGTTAATAGCTGCTCCAGAATCAACGAAAGCCTGAGCAGAAAATGAGGACAGAGAGCATATCAGAGTGACAGTTAATAAAAATTTAGTCTGAACACTACCCAAGACAACTGAGCATGCAAAACGTCTTCCCCGCTTAGGGCAGACTGAAATAGCATGAGAGGCACATCACACAGTAGAAACATAACCCATTGCGCTTTCGAAACTCATGACGCTGTGCCCCAGACACCACTCTATCACACTGCATGGGTTCAGAAGCTGGTTCACAAGGCAACACCATTCCACGCATACTTCTCCGCTCACGCAAACGTCTGTCAATTTGAATCGCTAATGACATAGAATCATTGAGACCAGAGGGGACAGGGAATCCCACCATAACATCCTTTACATTATCTGACAGACCCTTCGGAAAAGGGCTGCCAAAGCGTCGTCATTCCATTTGGTCAGGACTGCCCACCTACGGAATCTCTGACAGTATAACTCAGCGTCATAAGGCCCTGATTTAATGCCAACAAGACTTTTTCAGCTTGATCAGTGACATTAGGCTCATCGTACAATAACCCCAAAGCCTGAAAAAATGCATCAACATCACTCAAAACAGGATCCCCAGGTGTCAGGGAAAAAGCCCAATCCTGAGGATCGCCGCGCAGGAGAGAGATGATAATTTGAACCTGCTGCGCTGCGTTCCCTGAGGACTTAGATTTTAAGGCAAAAAACAATTTACAATTATTTTTGAAATTCTGAAACTTAGCTCGATCCCCCAAAAACAAATCTGGCATGGGGATCCTAGGTTCCACAACAGGCAACCTAGCAAGATATGCAGCAATACTCTGAACCTCAGTGACAAGCTGATCCACACGGCCAGACAACCGTGCAAACTCCATTGAGAGAAAAGATCCTCCCCAGCACCCAGAGATACAGAGGGAGAAAAAAAAATGCAACAAATAGAAAAATATCTCTGACAACTCTGACAACCTTTTTTCTTTCACAATATTTTTTCCCTTCTGTGAGTACCATACAATTTTCAATTTTTAGACCGGTGATACTGTTATGTTTCGGTAGCTGAGGAGTGCAGGTAAAAAAGGCAATACACCAGAGCAGTTGGAATCTATGAGATTGCAGCACCCTGACTAACCACCACAACCAGAGGCAGCCGTGTAGCGCTCCCACGCCGGTCCCAGACGCCTCGTCACAGCCCGAGAAACCAACTACACCCAAAGACAGAAATAGGAAAGCCATCTGCCCCGGAGCAGAACCCCAAAGATAATAGAAAGCCCCCAAACAAGTAATGGCGGTTAGACAAGAAGAAATACTGACACAGAAAGAAAATAGTATGAGCAAACGCTGGGGCCCAAACAAACTAAATAGAAAAGGATAGGAAGGGTACTTACTGCAATCCCAGAAAACCCTGAAAAGCACCAACTCTACTAATTTCAAAATAACCTGAGATCACACGACCTCTACCACCTAAATTAGTTCTCTGGTGTAACAAAATCAAAACAGCAGCCACTGAAAAAACTGGAAAAAGCAAAAGTACAAACATCAGTGGCTGAACTAAACTGAGAGGGCAAAAGCCCCAGAAGGCCCCCAAAGAAGTGCAGGACAAAATGCAAAAATATAGTACAAAAACAAAAAGAAGAAAATGTCTTATCTGTTAGCAGGAGATGCAGACACAACACAGCAGGCTACAAGGGAAACAGGAATGAAGGATTCAGACCAGAACAATTGATCACCGGCAACCCTGATGGGAAGGTGACTCCCTTATATAAGACCAGTCAGTAACACCTGATTCCCAGTCCTCACAATCCTCACTGAACAGACCAGCACCGCCTGCAACCACCAGAGGGAGTCTCCGCTCAGAACTCATCTCAAACCCATTCACAACAGTAGCCCTACTCATATAGTATAATGCAGCCCCCATAGAATATAATGTAGCCCCCTCATAAAGTATAATGAAGCCCCCATACAATATAATCTAGCCCCTCATAGAATACAATGTAGCCACCTCATAGAGTATGATGCAATCACCTCTCATAGAATATAATAAATATAATACAGCCCCCCATAGAATATAATGTATCCCCGAATAGAATATCATACAGCCTGCCTCCCCAAAGGAATATAACGTAGCCCCCCATAGTATATAACACAGCCACAAAGTATATAACACAGCCACATATATTATATAACACAGCCACCCTATAAAATATAATATATCCCCCCATAGTATATATCACAGCCCACATAGTGTACAGCGTGGCCCACATAGTATACAGCAGGGCCCACATAGTGTACAGCAGGGCCCACATAGTATATAGCAGGGCCCACATAGTAAATAGCAGGGCCCACATAGTGTACAGCAGGCCCACATAGTATATAGCAGGGCACACATAGTATATAGCAGGGCCCACATTGTATACAGCAGGGCCCACATAGTATATAGCAGGGCCCACATAGTATATAGCAGGGCCCACATAGTGTACAGCAGGGCCCACATAGTATATAGCAGGGCCCACATAGTATATAGCAGGGCCCACATTGTACAACAGGGGCCCCCATAGTATACAGCAGGGCCCACATAGTATATAGCAGGGCCCACATTGTACAACAGGGCCCACATAGTATACAGCAGGGCCCACATAGTATACAGCAGGGCCCACATAGTATATAGCAGGGCCCACATAGTGTACAGCAGGCTCACATAGTATATAGCAGGGCACACATAGTATATAGCAGAGCCCACATTGTATACAGCAGGGCCCACATAGTATATAGCAGGGCACATATAGTATATAGCAGGGCCCCCATAGTGTATAGCAGGGCCCACATTTTACAGCAGGGCCCCCATAGTATATAGCAGGGCCCACATTGGATATAGCAGGGCCCCCATAGTATACAGCAGGGCCCCCATTTTACAGCAGGGCCCACATAGTATATAGCAGGGCACACATAGTATATAGCAGGGCCCACATAGTATATAGCAGGGCCCACAGTATATAGCAGGGCCCAAATTGTATATAGCAGGGCCCCCGTAGTATACAGCAGGGCCCACATAGTATATAGCAGGGCCACATAGTATATAGCAGGGCCCACATAGTATATAGCAGGGCCCACATTGATATAGCAGGGCCCACATTGTATACAGCAGGGCCCCCATAGTATACAGCAGGGCCCACATAGTATATAGCAGGGCCCACATTGTATATAGCAGGGCCCACATTGTATACAGCAGGGCCCACATAGTATATAGCAGGGCCCACATAGTATACAGCAGGGCCCACATAGTATATAGCAGGGCCCCCATTGTATATAGCAGGGCCCCCATAGTGTATAGCAGGGCCCACATTTTACAGCAGGGCCCCCATAGTATATAACAGGGCCCACATTGTATATAGCAGGGCCCCCATTTTACAGCAGGGCCCACATTGTATATAGCAGGGCCCACATAGTATATAGCAAGGCCCCCATTTTACAGCAGGGCCCCTATAGTAGACAGCAGGGCCCCCATAGTATACAGCAGGGCCCCCATTGTATATTGCAGGGCCCACATTGGATATAGCATGGCCCCCATAGTATACAGCAGGGCCCACATTGGATATAGCAGGGCCTCTATAGTAGACAGCAGGGCCCCCATTGTATATTGCAGGGCCCCTATAGTAGACAGCAGGGCCCCCATTGGATATAGCAGGGCCCACATTGGATATAGCAGGGCCCCTATAGTACTAGACAGCAGGGCCCCCATTGTATATTGCAGGGCCCCTATAGTAGACAGCAGGGCCCCCATTGGATATAGCAGGGCCTCCATAGTATACAGCAGGGCCCACATTTTACTGCCCTCATCTCTCCTCCTCCCCCAGGAATGGCCCCACAGCAGGACAGATTTATAAAAAAAAAAACACTCCTCACCTCTCCTGGTGCCAGCGCTGCTCCCAGCTCCTGTCTCCTGCTCTGCCCGGCACACAGTGAGCGCGCTGTGTCAGAGGCAGAGCAGGGAATGATGGGAGAGGGAGCATCAGCTGACGCTCTCTCCTCCATCATCGCTTTGAACTGTACTGGCAGACGCCGGTATAGTTCAATGCAGCGGCGGGGGGAGTCGGCGCTGGGGGCAGTCGGGCCCCCCTGCCACACAGGGGCCCCCATAGCGGCTGCGTGATGTGCCGCTAGCTGGGGGCCCCTTGAGGTGCAGGGGGAGCCTCAAAATGTTGGGGGTCCCCGGGCCCGAGCGCGGACCTGCGTGCTCGGGCGGCGGGCCCCCCCTAATGACCGGGCCCCATACTGCAGTAAGGGTTCTCATGCCCTGATGGCGGCCCTGCGTGCAGTAATGGCTCCTGTCCTCTCACTGTACATAGGGCCGCGCAGTAATGGCTCCTGTCCTCTCACTGTACATAGGGCCGTGCTGGAATGGCTCCTGTCCTCTCACTGTACATAGGGCCGTGCAGTAATGGCTCCTGTCCTCTCACTGTACATAGGGCCGTGCTGGAATGGCTCCTGTCCTCTCACTGTACATAGGGCCGTGCAGTAATGGCTCCTGTCCTCTCACTGTACATAGGGCCCCATAATGGCTGCTGTCCTCTACTGTACATGGGCCCTGCTGGAATGGCTGCTGTCCTCTCACTGTACATAGGGCCGTGCAGTAATGGCTCTGTCCTCTCACTGTACATAGGGCCTGCAGTAATGGCTCTGTCCTCTCACTGTACATAGGGCCTGCATAATGGCTCCTGTCCTCTCACTGTACATAGGGCCGTGCAGTAATGGCTCTGTCCTCTCACTGTACATAGGGCCGTGCAGTAATGGCTCCTGTCCTCTCACTGTACATAGGGCCGTCTAATGGCTCCTGTCCTCTCACTGTACATAGGGCCGTGCAGAATGGCTCCTGTCCTCTCACTGTACATAGGGCCGTGCTGTAATGGCTCCTGCCTTCACTGTACATAGGCGTGCAGTAAGGCTCCTGTCCTCTCACTGTACTAGGCCGTGCAGTAATGGCTCCTGTCCTCTCACTGTACATAGGCCTGCTGGAATGGCTCTGTCCTCTCACTGTACATAGGGCCGTGCAGTAATGGCTCCTGTCCTCTCACTGTACATAGGGCCTGCAGTAATGGCTCTGTCCTCTCACTGTACATAGGGCCTGCAGTAATGGCTCCTGTCCTCTCACTGTACATAGGGCCGTGCAGTAATGGCTCCTGTCCTCTCACTGTACATAGGGCCGTGCAGTAATGGCTCCTGTCCTCTCACTGTACATAGGCCGTGCATAATGGCTCCTGTCCTCTCACTGTACATAGGGCCGTGCGAATGGCTCCTGTCCTCTCACTGTACATAGGGCCGTGCAGTAATGGCTCCTGTCCTCTCACTGTACATAGGGCCTGCGGGAAAGGCTCCTGTCCTCTCATTGTACATAGGGCCGTGCAGTAATGGCTCCTGTCCTCTCACTGTACATAGGGCCGTGCAGTAATGGCTGCTGTCCTCTCACTGTACATAGGACCATCCTGGAATGGCTGCTGTCCTCTCACTGTACATAGGTCCCTGCTGAATAGCTCCTGTCCTCTCACAGTACATAGGCCATGCAGTAATGGCTCTGTCCTGTCACTGTGCATAGGCCCCTTCGGAATGGCTCCTGTCCTCTCACTGTACATAGGACCATCCTGGAATGGCTGCTGTCCTCTCACTGTACATAGGTCCCTGCTGGAATGGCTCCTGTCCTCTCACAGTACATAGGGCCGTGCAGTAATGGCTCCTGTCCTCTCACTGTACATAGGGCCGTGCAGTAATGGCTCCTGTCCTCTCACTTTACATAGGGCCGTGCAGTAATGGCTCCTGTCCTCTCACTGTACATAGGGCCATGCAGTAATGGCTCCTGTCCTCTCACTGTACATAGGGCCGTGCAGTAATGGCTCCTGTCCTCTCACTGTACATAGGGCCGTGCTGGAATGGCTGCTGTCCTCTCACTGTACATAGGACCATCCTGGAATGGCTGCTGTCCTCTCACTGTACATAGGTCCCTGCTGGAATGGCTCCTGTTCTCTCACAGTACATAGGGCCATGCAGTAATGGCTCCTTTCCTCTCACTGTCATAGGGCCGTGCAGTAATGGCTCCTGTCCTCTCACTGTACATAGGGCCGTGCAGTAATGGCTCCTGTCCTCTCACAGTACATAGGGCCGTGCAGTAATGGCTGCTGTCCTCTCACTGTACATAGGGCAGTGCAGTAATGGCTGCTGTCCTCTCACTGTACATAGGACCATCCTGGAATGGCTGCTGTCCTCTCACTGTACATAGGTCCCTGCTGGAATGGCTCCTGTCCTCTCACAGTACATAGGGCCGTGCAGTAATGGCTCCTGTCCTCTCACTGTACATAGGGCCGTGCAGTAATGGCTCCTGTCCTCTCACTGTACATAGGGCCGTGCAGTAATGGCTCCTGTCCTCTCACTGTACATAGGGCCGTGCAGTAATGGCTCCTGTCCTCTCACTGTACATAGGGCCGTGCTGGAATGGCTGCTGTCCTCTCACTGTACATAGGACCATCTGGAATGGCTGCTGTCCTCTCACTGTACATAGGTCCGTGCTGGAATGGCTCTGTTCTCTCACAGTACATAGGGCCATGCTGAATGGCTCCTTCCTCTCACTGTCCATAGGTCCGTGCAGAATGGCTCCTGTCCTCTCACTGTACATAGGGCCGTGCAGTAATGGCTCCTGTCCTCTCACGTACATAGGCCCGTGCATAATGGCTGCTGTCCTCTCACTGTACATAGGCCTGCAGTAATGGCTGCTGTCCTCTCACTGTACATAGGGCCTGCATGTAATGGCTGGTGACCGCTCACAGTACATAGGGCCGTGCAGTAATGGCTCCTGTCCTCTCACTGTACATAGGGCTGTGCAGTAATGGCTCCTGTCCTCTCACTGTACATAGGGCCGTGCAGTAATGGCTCCTGTCCTCTCACTGCACATAGGGCCGTGCATTAATGGCTCCTGTCCTCTCACTGTACATAGGGCCGTGCAGTAATGGCTCCTGTCCTCTCACTGCACATAGGGCCGTGCGAATGGCTCCTGTCCTCTCACTGTACATAGGGCCGTGCAGTAATGGCTCCTGTCCTCTCACTGTACATAGGCCAGTGCAGTAATGGCTCCTGTCCTCTCACTGTACATAGGGCCGTGCAGTAATGGCTCCTGTCCTCTCACTGTACATAGGGCCGTGCAGTAATGGCTCCTGTCCTCTCACTGTACATAGGGCCGTGCAGTAATGGCTCCTGTCCTCTCACTGTACATAGGGCTGTGCAGTAATGGCTCCTGTCCTCTCACTGTACATAGGGCCGTGCTGAATGGCTCCTGTCCTCTCACTGTACATAGGGCCGTGCAGTAATGGCTCCTGTCCTCTCACTGTACATAGGGCCGTGCAGTAATGGCTCCTGTCCTCTCACTGTACATAGGGCCGTGCTGAATGGCTCCTGTCCTCTCACTGTACATAGGGCCTGTGCAGTAATGGCTCCTGTCCTCTCACTGTACATAGGGCCGTGCAGTAATGGCTGCTGTCCTCTCACTGTACATAGGGCCGTGCAGTAATGGCTCCTGTCCTCTCACTGTACATAGGACCATCCTGGAATGGCTGCTGTCCTCTCACTGTACATAGGTCCCTGCGTAATGGCTCCTGTCCTCTCACTGTACATAGGGCCATGGAATGGCTGCTGTCCTCTCACTGTACATAGGTCCCTGCTGGAATGGCTCCTGTCCTCTCACTAGTACATAGGGCCATGCATGTAATGGCTCCTGTCCTGTCACTGTGCATAGGCCCTTCTGGAATGGCTCCTGTCCTCTCACTGTACATAGGTCCGTGCAATGGCTCCTGTCCTCTCACATGTACATAGGGCCGTGCAGTAATGGCTCCTGTCCTCTCACTGTACATAGGGCCGTGCAGTAATGGCTCCTGTCCTCTCACTGTACATAGGGCCGTGCAGTAATGGCTCCTGTCCTCTCACTGTACATAGGGCCGTGCAGTAATGGCTCCTGTCCTCTCACTGTACATAGGTCCCTGCTGGAATGGCTCCTGTTCTCTCACAGTACATAGGGCCATGCAGTAATGGCTCCTTTCCTCTCACTGTACATAGGGCCGTGCAGTAATGGCTCCTGTCCTCTCACTGTACATAGGGCCGTGCAGTAATGGCTCCTGTCCTCTCACAGTACATAGGGCCGTGCAGTAATGGCTGCTGTCCTCTCACTGTACATAGGGCAGTGCAGTAATGGCTGCTGTCCTCTCACTGTACATAGGGCCGTGCAGTAATGGCTGCTGTCCTCTCACTGTACATAGGGCCGTGCAGTAATGGCTCCTGTCCTCTCACTGTACATAGGGCCGTGCAGTAATGGCTCCTGTCCTCTCACTGTACATAGGGCCCTGCAGTAATGGCTCCTGTCCTCTCACTGTACATAGGACCATCCTGGAATGGCTCCTGTCCTCTCACTGTACATAGGGCCGTGCAGTCAGGGCTGCCACTAGGAATTTCGGGGCCCCATACTGGCAAAATTTATGGGGCCCCCCTTGAGACTCCGCCTAGGCTCCACCCCCCAGTTCCGCATCCACCCTAGCTCCTCCTCCACCACGCAATCCTTCCAGAATCCCTCCGCCCTTTCATGCAAAAACTTCACTTCTGCACCATGCCCTCACCAATGACACATTCAGGCTATGTGCACACATTCAGGATTATTTGCGTTTTTTTCGTGGGAAAAAAACGCATCAAAAACGCATGAATTAAGCATCCTATCATTTAGAACGAAGTCCGCAATTTTTGTGCACATGGTGCGTTTTTTTTTCCGCGAAAAAAAACGCATCTCGGAAAAAGAACACATCATATTTGGATTCACCCGCTCTAACGGTCTTTTGCCGGAATTCTGCAGCCCTATGTATTCTACCTCACTTATATCCCGCTTTTAGTATAATACACCCTAGTAAAGTTTAACCACGCAGAAAAAATAGTCCTCCATATATTTGATCTAGCTCAAAGATAACATTCAAAGCAAATATTAAATACACTAGTCCATTAGTAACACCCATCAGCTCGATAATATGCACCTATTCATGTTACATTCTTCTAGTATAATCACCCCATAGTCTCATATGTTATAATGTGCACCACAGTCCTCCATATTGTAAAGTGCACACCACATAGTCCTCCATATAATATAATGTATCCATAGTCCTCCATATAGTATAATACACTCCTAATAGCCCTCAATATATTAAAATACACTCAGTCATCCATATAGTATAATACACTCCTCATAGTGCTCGATATAGTATAATGCACCGCCATAGTCATCCATGTAGTACAATTCACTTCCCATAGTATAATGCACCCCATAGTTCTTCATATGGTATAATGTATTCCCCATAGTCCTCGATACAGTATAATGCAGCCCACATATAGTATAATGCAGTCACCCCATAGAGCATAATGCAGCCACCCCACAGAGCATAATGCAGCCACCCCACAGAGCATAATGCAGCCACCCCACAGAGTATAATGCAACCACCCAGAGTATAATCTAAACCCCCAAAGAATATAATTGAGCCCCCTTTATAGTATAATGTAGCCCCTCCATAAAATACAATGTAGCCTGTTATGTTTCGGTAGCTGAGGAGTGCAGGTTAAAAAGGCAATACACCAGAGCAGTTGGAATCTATGAGATTGCAGCACCCTGACTAACCACCACAACCAGAGGCAGCCGTGGAGCGCTCCCACGCCGGTCCCAGACGCCTCGTCACAGCCCGAGAAACCAACTACACCCAAAGACAGAAATAGGAAAGCCATCTGCCCCGGAGCAGAACCCCAAAGATAATAGAAAGCCCCCAAACAAGTAATGGCGGTTAGACAAGAAGAAATACTGACACAGAAAGAAAATAGTATGAGCAAACGCTGGGGCCCAAACTAACTAAATAGAAAAGGATAGGAAGGGTACTTACTGCAATCCCAGAAAACCCTGAAAAGCACCAACTTACTAATTTCAAAATAACCTGAGATCACACGACCTCTACCACCTAAATTAGTTCTCTGATGTAACAAAATCAAAACAGCAGCCACTGAAAAAACTGGAAAAAGCAAAAGTACAAACATCAGTGGCTGAACTAAACTGAGAGGGCAAAAGCCCCCGAAGGGGACCCAGAAGGTCCCCCAAAGAAGTGCAGGACAAAATGCAAAAATATAGTACAAAAACAAAAAGAAGAAAATGTCTTATCTGTTAGCAGGAGATGCAGACACAACACAGCAGGCTACAGGGGGAAACAGGAATGAAGGATTCAGACCAGAACAATTGATCACCGGCAACCCTGATGGGAAGGTGACTCCCTTATATAAGACCAGTCAGTAACACCTGATTCCCAGTCCTCACAATCCTCACTGAACAGACCAGCACCGCCTGCAACCACCAGAGGGAGTCTCCGCTCAGAACTCATCTCAAACCCATTCACAACAGTACCCCCCCCCTTGAGGAGGGGTCACCGAACCCTCATTTGAGCAACCAGGTCGGTCAGGATGAGTTCTATGATACGCACGGATGAGTCTCCTAGCATGGATGTCCGAAGCAAACACCCAAGAATTGTCTTCCTGACCATAACCTCTCCACTTAACCAAATACTGGAGTTTCCGTCTAGAAAAACGAGAATCTAATATTTTCTCAACCACATACTCCAGATTGCCCTCAACCAAAACAGGGTCAGGAGCACAGCAGCAGGAACCACTGGCTCAACAAACCTCTTCAACAAGGACTTGTGGAACACGTTATGGATCTTAAATGTCCCAGGAAGAAGCAAACGAAAAGAAACAGTCCAAGAATCTCAATGATCTTATAAGGTCCAATGAACCTAGGCTTAAATTTAGGAGATGCTACTCTCATAGGAATATTCTTTGAGGACAACCAGACCAAGTCCCCCACTTTAAAACCGAGGACCATCAGTCCTATGCCGGTTAGCAAACCGCTGGGCCTTCTCCTGAGAGAGGGACAACCTCTCCACTACCTGGTCCCAAATCTGTTGCATACGCTCCACAACAGAGTCAACACCTGGACAGACAGAAGCCTCCGTCTGTCCTGAAGAAAATCAAGGGTGAAACCCAGAATTACAGAAAAACGGAGACATCAAAGTGGCAGAGCTAGCCCTATTATTAAGAGCAAACTCAGCCAAAGGTAAAAAAGAGACCCAGTCATCCTGATCAGCAGACACAAAGCATCTAAGATAAGTCTCCAATGTCTGGTTTGTTCTCTCAGTTTGACCATTGGTCTGAGGATGAAATGCCGAGGAGAAAGACAATTGAACACCCAGTTTAGAACAAAAAGTCCTCCAAAATCTGGAAACAAACTGGACTCCTCTGTCAGACACAATGTTCTCAGGAATGCCGTGTAAACTAACCACGTGCTGAAGGAACAACGGCACCAATTCAGAGGAGGAAGGCAACTTAGGTAATGGCACAAGATGTATCATTTTGGAAAACCTATCACAAATTACCCAGATGGTGGTCATTCTCTGAGAAACAGGAAGGTCGGAAATGAAATCCATAGAGATATGGGTCCATGGTCTCTTGGGCACAGGCAATGGCATCAACAAACCACTAGAGCGAGAGCAAGGCTTGGAGCGAGAGCAAGTCCCGCAGGACTGCACAAATTCCCTGACATCACGAGACAAGGTAGGCCACCAAAAGGACCGACTAACCAAGTCTCTGGTACCAAAAATTCCGGGATGCCCAGCCAATGCGGAACAATGAATCTCAGACATCACACTCTTTTTCCACTGGTCCGGGACAAACAATTTTCCAACAGGGCAGCACTCGGGCCTATCCTCCTGACACCCCTCCAGAGCAAGTCTCAAATTGGGCGAGATGGCGGAAAGAACTACACCCTCTTTCAAAATAACAGAAGGATCAGATAACTCAGGAGAGTCCGCAAGGAAACTCCTCGAGAGGGCATCCGCCTTAACATTCTTAGTGCCAGGAAGAAAGGAAACCACAAAATTAAAACGTGTGAAAAACAAGGCCCACCTGGCCTGTCTAGGATTGAGTCGCTTGGCAGATTCCAGATAGACCAGATTCTTATGGTCCGTAAGGACCACCACCTGATGTTTGGTCTCCCTCCAGCCAATGTCTCCACTCTTCAAAAGCCCACTTCATGGCCAATAACTCCCGATTACCCACGTCATAATTACGTTCAGTAGGAGAAAATTTTCGAGAGAAAAAGGCACAAGGGTTACATTTAGAGGTCTCTGGATCTTTTTGGGACAAAACGGCACCTGCCCCAATTTCAGAGGCATCAACCTCCACCTGAAATGGCAGAGAAACATCAGGCTGCCGTAGAACAGGAGCAGAAGTGAATCTCTGCTTAAGTTACTGAAAAGCAGAGACTGCCTCAGGAGGCCAATTCACCACATCAGAACCCTTTCTGGTCAAATCAGTTAATGGTTTAACAATAACCGAGAAATTACCAATAAATTTACGATAAAAATTGGCAAAACCCAAAAATCTCTGAAGAGCCTTTAATGAAGTAGGTTGGACCCAATCACAGATGGCCTGAACCTTGACCGGGTCCATTTCAATAACAGATGGGAACAAAATGAATCCCAGAAATGAGATCCTCTGTACGCCAAAAAGACACTTTGATCCCTTCACATACAGAGCATTCTCTCTCAAAATCTGGAACACAGTTCGAACATGTTTCACATGAGAGTCCCAGTCATTAGAAAAAATCAAGATATCATCCAAATAAACAATCAGAAATTTGTCCACAAAATCCCTGAAAATGTCATTCATGAAGGACTGGAAGACGGAAGGAGCATTAGTGAGCCCAAAGGGCATCACTAGGTACTCAAAATGCCCTTCAGGGGTATTGAATGCCGTCTTCCATTCATCTCCGTGCTTAATGCGAATAAGGTTATACGCCCCCCTGAGGTCAAGCTTGGTAAACCAAGTAGCGTTTTTCACCCTGGAAAACAGGTCAGAAATCAAGGGTAACGGGTATTGATATTTCACAGTAATATTGTTCAAGAGACGATAATCAATACACGGCCTTAATGAACCATCTTTTTTGGCCACAAAGAAAAAACCGGCACCTAAGGGTGAAGAGGATGGTCTGATATGACCCTTCTCCAATGATTCCTTGATATAAGACCGCATAGCGTCATGTTCAGGTACAGACAAGTTAAAAAGGCGACCTTTAGGGAATTTACTACTGTGATGAGTGCTGTGCTGGAATTGCTGTCCTCATCTCTTTTTTTTTTGTACTGCTGAAAGCCCTCCTTCTCTCTGCAGCTCTCATACTTCTCCCTTCCCCCCCTGTCAGCCTGCACTCAGGCAGTGTAATGTGAGCTGCCAGTGCTGGAAGTTTTCCCGCTTCACCGCAGGGGTCCTGCATTGTCCGAACACGTGCTTTCTTCCTATAGCAGCCATGTTGGAGTATTCATTCTTTTTTGGTTAATAACACGGTGGGAGCATTCGCTAGAAACACGAACGTCACTGTGTTGAACCATGCGCCGACGGGCATCGTTCCCGTGGTACCGGTGAACCCGTAACTCCAACAGAGCCCGAGAAATGGAATTCTCGGGTGCCCCATGAGCTATGTCACCCAAGTTTGGGTTCATTTGAACCATTATTTCAAAGCAAGACCATTGATAGGTCTGCCGTTATTCTGCTAGGTTCACAGAACGAGTTATGAACCTTATGATATTGCAGAGCTCAGACCATAGCTTGCAGCCAGGGGAGGTGGCCAGAGGACCAGCCCTTTTTGTGAGGTCAGAAGCTGACATGCATAAGTCTTACAGTGAAGTTCCTTAGGGGATTCTTTCTGCTGGGATGTGCTGAGTAAGAGATCTCCCAATGAACTATGACGTGTGGCTCCTTCCCCCCAGCCTGGCTTGCCTGTATATGATCTAACTATCATGTGAGTTATCTTTCATTCTTAATCCCATTTTATTTTATAACTGCATCTGTATATAACGATATTGTCTCAGTTTGTTACATCTTTTTATATTATATAAGCACTGCCTGATTTTTTTAAGGAATAAACCTATAAATTTATTAGTTTGTTTCTCCTGCTCTATAAACGAATTTGCACGTGCCTGAAGCACTACGCTACTGTTTTGGGGTTGCTACGGACCCTCTTGATAAATTGTTCATCAAAAGCCGTAGCTGGTGGCAGCTAAAAGAAAGGGGTGTAAAGTGTTAATCTATTGGGTGACGCTGGCAGTGACGGAGCGGGGTTTATAAGGGTACTGCCTGGCTGCAGCCAGGAGTAATCATAATTCCCTTACTGCAGCGTGCCCAATAGCCAGCACACATCCAAGTGACCCGTCTGGCGACTAATTATCCTAGGTGCAGTTCCCTGACTGACCTGAGGGTAAAGGGGGGCGCCAGAGAGCTGCAAGTTCCTAAGTGGAAGTGGGATAGTTATAAATCCCTGCAGTTTACTGGGTCGGACGGCAGCAGCCGTCGTGTGTGTGCACGTTCCATCACATGTGGTGGCAGCGGTGGGATCACAAGCCGTGACCCCCGGGCTACCGTGTGGCGGACCGCGGCACCGTTCATCACATATTGGTGGCAGAGCGGTGGATTATAGAGCATTAGTGATCTGGTTTGAGCAATCATTCCATTCACTAAAAAACTTGCACGGTTCTTCAGCGACCCTGCAGCTAAAGTTTTGGAGAACAGACTCAGTGTTTATTAGTCCTGAGACAATTGTGTGTACTTGCGGTTACCCCTCCCTTCTCTTTGTTTTTCTATCCTATCTTTTATTTGGCAACCATGGCTACCATAGGAGCAAGTTGGTTCGACAAGCAGAGCAAGGACACCCTTGTGGGAATCTGCAAGTACCACGGCCTTGTCCACACGAACCGAACCAAAGGCCAACTGGTCCAGGCCCTGAAGGAGCTGGGCGAGCATCGGAGCGTGGCGGGCGCAGGAGCAGAGGCCCAACCCCTGACTGCTTACACCCAGAGAGAGGTGGACCCTTACCTGCGGGCGGCCCTGGAGGGACTCACCGCTGACAACCGGGAAGAACGCCTGAGGCTGATCCAGCAAGCTCAAGAGAGAGCCGACCAGCGAGAGGCCAAACAGCGAGAGGCTGAGAGAGCCGAGCACCAAGCCCAGCGGGAGGCCGAGCGGGAGGCTGAGAGAGCCGAGCGGGAAGCTCAGAGAGCCCATGAACTGGAGCTGCTCAGACAAGGGGCAATGCCCTCCACAGCCCAGAGCGGTACACCCAGCAGCTCTCAGAGTCCCAAGCCCCGGCCGGAGCACTTTCCCGTGCTGGAAAAGGAAGGAGACTTGGACACTTTTCTGCGGGCCTTTGAGAAAGTCTGCAGACAGTACCGGCTGCCTTCCGACCAATGGGCCAGGTACTTGACCCCGGGCTAAAGGGCAAAGCTTTGGAGGCGTTCGCTTCCCTCGCGCCAGATCAAGACAGTGACTATGAGGCCATCAAGCAGGCCCTGATCGCCAAGTACCAGCTAACCCCTGAGGTATACCGAAAGAAGTTCCGGAACCTCCAACGTGGCCCACACGACAGTTATAGCGATGTGGTGCAAGGACTCAGGAACCACTTTGACCAGTGGATCCATGGACTGTCAGTTGACACCTTTGGGAACCTGAGGGACCTGATGATCAAAGACCAGTTCCTGCATCTGTGCCCAGCTGAGGTCCGACAGTTCATCCTGGACCGAGAACCAGAGGACGCGGTCACAACAGCCCGGATCGCCGACAGCTATGAGGCCAACCGGAAACCCGAGGTGCGGAAGTCCGTCGCCACCCGCTGGGGAGGGGGTAAGCCTGCAACCAACCCCAGTGCCCCTGCCAGTCGTCCCTCTGGAGGCACTATCCCCTTTGCCAGCGCCAGGCCTACATCAGACCCCCGCCAGTGTTTCTCCTGTAAAAGGACTGGTCACATCAGCGCCACCTGTCCGGAGAGGCAGAAGAACCCCCCAGCCAAGGCCTCCGGGCCCAACGCCTCTGTTCTTTTGGTGGGTGGTGTGGTGGGGAGGGTTGATGACAACGTGCAGCCCGTCCGCGTGGGTGCCCGTCTTGCTACAGGCCTCAAGGACACCGGAGCTGAACGAACCCTCATCCGACCCGAACTGGCAGCCCCTGAAGAGTTGATTCCGGGGAAAACCCTAACTGTCACAGGGATTGGGGGCGTCCCTTGCCGATAGCCCGAGTTTTCATTGACTGGGGTACCGGGAGCGGAGTGAAGGAAGTGGGGGTGTCCGAAAACCTGCCCACTGATGTTTTATTGGGGACTGATCTGGGGAGGATGGTGGCGTACTATGTCCCTGACACCCCTTCCCAATCTGATGATAAGGTTAACGTTAACCATGATGTTGATGTTGATGATGATGGGAAACTGATTGTGTTACCTGCTAATGCTTTGCGAAGTGATGATGCAACTGATAACCTTTCTTTCCCTAGGACTGATGTTGATAGTGATGTATCTGTGCCATCTGAATCTGTTAACCCTTTCTCTGAAGTGGTAGATGTGTCCACAGGTACAGGAGCGTTCAGTCCCGTCGCTCTGCGGAGTGAGACGGCTGAGGAACCCCTAGCAGGAGCAAGCGACAGTGCTCAAGGAAATGGGGAGGTGCATGGGAACCGGGAGGAAGGTGACGCCATGACACTGACCAGTGCCACCGAGGAAGGTAACTGGCCCATAAGTAGCACTGCTCCTGAAGTGTTGGGGGTGGATGGGGAGGTAGAGCCCATAGCAGCGCAGGCTGATGGGTCTATAGAAATCCCCGGGGAGACTGCATATGTAGCTGCTGTCACCCGCAGTCAGAGTGCCCGGATCGCAGGTAGCGCCCTGCCATCTGGACCCTCCTCCGCTACAGGAGAGACTGAACCAGAGGTGGACCCAGAGCCGGTCCCAGAGAGTCCCAGTGAGGAAGGAACCCTGACGTCACTTCTGGCTGCCTCCAGCCAGGAGTTCCAGGCCGCTCTGCACTCAGATGCGAGCCTGGGGAACTTGAGGCACCTCGCCGAGACGCCCACCTCCGTGACTGATAAGGAGAGGGTGTTCTGGGAACGAGGAAGGTTGTACCGGGAGACAGTACCCAGAGGTTCCCAAAAGGAGTTGTTGAGGGAAAAACAGCTGGTCGTCCCGCACCAGTTCCGAGGTGAGTTGTTGAGGATTGCCCATGAGATTCCACTTGCTGGACACTTGGGGATTAGCAAAACTAAGGCACGGCTGTCTCAACACTTCTATTGGCCCAAGATGGGGACAGATGTGACTAACTACTGCCGCTCCTGTATCACCTGTCAAAGAGTGGGGAAGGCGGGGCCTGCTCTTAAGGCTCCCCTGATCCCGTTGCCAGTGATAGAGGAGCCTTTCCAGAGGATCGCGGTGGACATTGTGGGCCCGCTGGCCGTCCCCAGCAGCTCTGGAAAGCAATACATCCTTACTGTGGTAGACTACGCTACCCGGTACCCGGAGGCAGTAGCTCTGTCCTCAACTAGGGCAGATAAGGTGGCGGATGCACTGGTGACCATCTTTTCACGGGTAGGATTTCCCAGGGAGATGCTTACCGATCAAGGGACTCAATTTATGTCTCGCCTAATGAAGGCTCTCTGCAGCAAAATGCAGGTGACGCGTATGGTATCGAGTGCGTATCACCCACAGACCAATGGTTTGTGTGAGCGCTTTAACGGTACCCTCAAACAGATGCTCCGCATGCTGGTTGAGACCCAGGGACGCGATTGGGAGCGGTACCTCCCACACCTGCTATTTGCCTACAGAGAAGTCCCGCAGGCCTCGACGGGGTTCTCCCCCTTCGAGCTCCTGTATGGTAGGCGAGTCCGGGGACCCTTGGGTTGATAAGAGAATCCTGGGAAGATGAGCCAAACCCCACGGAAGTGTCCATCGTGGATTATGTCATGCGCTTCCGCGACAAGATGCAGACCTTGACGCAGTTGGTGCATGACAACATGACGCAGGCTCAGGCTGACCAGAAGCACTGGTACGACCAGAACGCCCGGAAGCGGACCTACCAGGTGGGTCAAAAGGTGTGGGTGCTGGTCCCCGTACCAAAGGATAAGCTTCAGGCAGCCTGGGAAGGCCCGTACGTCGTGCACCAACAGCTCAACCCAGCCACCTACGTGGTCACGCTTGACCACACGGCGCAAGGCCTTTCACGTCAACATGATGAAGGCCCATCACGAACGTGAAGCCTGCGTCCTACCGGTCTGCAATCTGCCCGAGGACGGGGAAGAGGATCCCCTCCTAGACGTGCTGGCCCAAGCTAATGCCAGTGGGTCCATTGAGGACATGGAGGTAAATGCCTCGCTAACCGCCTCCCAGCGGTTGCAGTTGCTGACCACTCTGGAATCCTTTTGGGCCGTGTTCACTAACCGACCCGGAAGGACCGAGTTGGCAGTCCACGAGGTGGACACCGGGAATCACGCCCCGTTACGGCGGACACCTTATCGGATCTCTGAGGAAGTGCAGCAGATTATGCGCCAGGAGATCCATGAGATGTTGCAGCTGGGGGTGATCCGGCAGTCCAAAAGCGCGTGGGCCTCACCTGTAGTTCTCGTGCCAAAAAAGGATCGGACCACCCGGTTCTGCGTGGACTACAGGGGGCTCAACGCCATCACTACCTCTGATGCGCACCCAATGCCACGCATCGAGGATCTGCTGGAGCGGTTGGCGAATGCCAAGTACATATCCATCATGGATCTGAGTCGGGGATACTGGCAGATTCCCCTGAGCCCGGCGGCGCAGGAGAAATCTGCCTTTATCACCCCTTTTGGACTGTACGAGTCCACGGTCATGCCTTTCGGCATGAAGAATGCCCCTGCCACTTTCCAGCGGATGGTCAACCACCTGCTTCAGGGACTGGAGGAGTACGCTGTGGCGTACCTGGACGACATTGCCGTCTTCAGTTCCACCTGGGAGGAACACCTTCAGCATCTCCAGGAGGTGCTCAAGCGTATTCACCAGGCAGGTCTGACCATCAAGCCGGGAAAATGCCAGATGGGCATGAGGGAGGTCCACTACCTGGGGCACCGGGTAGGCGGGGGTTCCATGAGTCCAGAGCCCGAGAAAGTGGACGCGATCGTGTCCTGGCCCACCCCCAGGACCAAAAAGCAGGTGAAGTCCTTCCTGGGCACTGCAGGGTACTATAGGCGTTTCGTACCGAACTATAGCGCCATTGCAAAACCCTTGACGGACCTCACCAAGGGCGGTCTACCCCAAACAGTCAACTGGCTGTGAGGCGGCATTCCGAGCTTTGAAAACAGCCCTGTGCAGCTCTCCAGTGTTGAGAGCCGTCGACAGCAGTCGGCCCTTCCTGGTACAGACTGATGCCAGCGAATTTGGCCTCGGTGCTGTACTCAGCCAGGTTGATTCAGGGGACCAGGAGCACCCCGTGTTGTACCTGAGCCGGAAACTTCTGCCAAGGGAAGTGGCATACTCCACCATCGAGAAGGAGTGCCTGGCCATGGTCTGGGCACTGCAACGTTTGCAGCCCTACCTGTACGGGCGCACCTTCAAGGTGGTCACCGACCACAACCCTTGAGCTGGCTGCACACAGTGTCCGGAACCAATGGTAGGTTGCTACGCTGGAGCCTTGCCCTGCAGCAGTATGATTTTGCCGTACAACACAAGAAAGGCAGTGATCATGGGAATGCTGATGGGTTATCACGACGTGGCGAACCCGCTGAGGTGCGCATGTCGGATTACCGACAGGTCATGCCTCCGTAGCGCCCTCAAAGGGGGGGAGGTGTGATGAGTGCTGTGCTGGAATTGCTGTCCTCATCTCTTTTTTTTTTTGTACTGCTGAAAGCCCTCCTTCTCTCTGCAGCTCTCATACTTCTCCCTTCCCCCCCTGTCAGCCTGCACTCAGGCAGTGTAATGTGAGCTGCCAGTGCTGGAAGTTTTCCCGCTTCACCGCAGGGGTCCTGCATTGTCCGAACACGTGCTTTCTTCCTATAGCAGCCATGTTGGAGTATTCATTCTTTTTTGGTTAATAACACGGTGGGAGCATTCGCTAGAAACACGAACGTCACTGTGTTGAACCATGCGCCGACGGGCATCGTTCCCGTGGTACCGGTGAACCCGTAACTCCAACAGAGCCTGAGAAATGGAATTCTCTGGTGCCCCATGAGCTATGTCACCCAAGTTTGGGTTCATTTGAACCATTATTTCAAAGCAAGACCATTGATAGGTCTGCTGTTATTCTGCTAGGTTCACAGAACGAGTTATGAACCTTATGATATTGCAGAGCTCAGACCATAGCTTGCAGCCAGGGGAGGTGGCCAGAGGACCAGCCCTTTTTGTGAGGTCAGAAGCTGACATGCATAAGTCTTACAGTGAAGTTCCTTAGGGGATTCTTTCTGCTGGGATGTGCTGAGTAAGAGATCTCCCAATGAACTATGACGTGTGGCTCCTTCCCCAGCCTGGCTTGCCTGTATATGATCTAACTATCATGTGAGTTATCTTTCATTCTTAATCCCATTTTATTTTATAACTGCATCTGTATATAACGATATTGTCTCAGTTTGTTACATCTTTTTATATTATATAAGCACTGCCTGATTTTTTTAAGGAATAAACCTATAAATTTATTAGTTTGTTTCTCCTGCTCTATAAACGAATTTGCACGTGCCTGAAGCACTACGCTACTGTTTTGGGGTTGCTACGGACCCTCTTGATAAATTGTTCATCAAAAGCCGTAGCTGGTGGCAGCTAAAAGAAAGGGGTGTAAAGTGTTAATCTATTGGGTGACGCTGGCAGTGACGGAGCGGGGTTTATAAGGGTACTGCCTGGCTGCAGCCAGGAGTAATCATAATTCCCTCACTGCAGCGTGCCCAATAGCCAGCACACATCCAAGTGACCCGTCTGGCGATTAATTATCCTAGGTGCAGTTCCCTGACTGACCTGAGGGTAAAGGGGGGCGCCAGAGAGCTGCAAGTTCCTAAGTGGAAGTGGGATAGTTGTAAATCCCTGCAGTTTACTGGGTCGGACGGCAGCAGCCGTCGTGTGTGTGCACGTTCCATCACATGTGGTGGCAGCGGTGGGATCACAAGCCGTGACCCCCGGGCTACCGTGTGGCGGACCGCGGCACCGTTCATCATAACTACCCGGCACTAATTCAATAGCGCAGTCATAGCTCCTATGGGGAGGCAAGGATGCAGATTTACTTTCGCTAAACACATCAGAAAAATCAATCAAAAAGTCAGGAACATCCTGAGCCTGGGGGGAGGCAGAAAAAACAGGAGTGTTGGTATTAACACATTGGCAGCCCCAACTGGTTACAGACACAGATTTCCAATCCAAAACAGGATTATGAGACTGTAACCATGGGAAACCCAGCACGATAATGTCATGCAGATTATACAGAACCAAAAATTTGCAGCACTCCTGGTGATCAGGTTCAACCCTCATTATCACCTGAGTAGAAAACTGGGGTTTATTCTCAGCCAAAGGGGTAGAATCGATCCCCAGTAGGGGAATAGACTTCTGTAGGGGTATCAAGGGAAACCCACAACGTTTAGCAAATCATAATCCATCAGGTTAATAGCTGCTCCAGAATCAACGAAAGCCTGAGCAGAAAATGAGGACAGAGAGCATATCAGAGTGACAGTTAATAAAAATTTAGTCTGAACACTACCCAAGACAACTGAGCATGCAAAACGTCTTCCCCGCTTAGGGCAGACTGAAATAGCATGAGAGGCATCACCACAGTAGAAACATAACCCATTGCGCTTTCGAAACTCATGACGCTGTGCCCCAGACACCACTCTATCACACTGCATGGGTTCAGAAGCTGGTTCACAAGGCAACACCATTCCACGCATACTTCTCCGCTCACGCAAACGTCTGTCAATTTGAATCGCTAATGACATAGAATCATTGAGACCAGAGGGGACAGGGAATCCCACCATAACATCCTTTACATTATCTGACAGACCCTTCCGGAAAAGGGCTGCCAAAGCGTCGTCATTCCATTTGGTCAGGACTGCCCACCTACGGAATCTCTGACAGTATAACTCAGCGTCATAAGGCCCCTGATTTAATGCCAACAAGACTTTTTCAGCTTGATCAGTGACATTAGGCTCATCGTACAATAACCCAAAGCCTGAAAAAATGCATCAACATCACTCAAAACAGGATCCCCAGGTGTCAGGGAAAAAGCCCAATCCTGAGGATCGCCGCGCAGGAGAGAGATGATAATTTGAACCTGCTGCGCTGCGTTCCCTGAGGACTTAGATTTTAAGGCAAAAAACAATTTACAATTATTTTTGAAATTCTGAAACTTAGCTCGATCCCCCAAAAACAAATCTGGCATGGGGATCCTAGGTTCCACAACAGGCAACCTAGCAAGATATGCAGCAATACTCTGAACCTCAGTGACAAGCTGATCCACACGGCCAGACAACCGTGCAAACTCCATTGAGAGAAAAGATCCTCCCCACCCACCCAGAGATACAGAGGGAGAAAAAAAAAATGCAACAAATAGAAAAATATCTCTGACAACTCTGACAACCTTTTTTCTTTCACAATATTTTTTCCCCTTTCTGTGAGTACCATACAATTTTCAATTTTTAGACCGGTGATACTGTTATGTTTCGGTAGCTGAGGAGTGCAGGTAAAAAAAGGCAATACACCAGAGCAGTTGGAATCTATGAGATTGCAGCACCCTGACTAACCACCACAACCAGAGGCAGCCGTGTAGCGCTCCCACGCCGGTCCCAGACGCCTCGTCACAGCCGAGAAACCAATACACCCAAAGACAGAAATAGGAAAGCCATCTGCCCCGGAGCAGAACCCCAAAGATAATAAAAGCCCCCAAACAAGTAATGGCGGTTAGACAAGAAGAAATACTGACACAGAAAGAAATAGTATGAGCAAACGCTGGGGCCCAAACAAACTAAATAGAAAAGGATAGGAAGGGTACTTACTGCAATCCCAGAAAACCCTGAAAAGCACCAAACTCTACTAATTTCAAAATAACCTGAGATCACACGACCTCTACCACCTAAATTAGTTCTCTGGTGTAACAAAAATAACAGCAGCCACTTAAAAAACTGGAAAAAGCAAAGTACAAACATCAGTGGCTGAACTAAACTGAGAGGGCAAAAGCCCCAGAAGGCCCCCAAAGAAGTGCAGGACAAAATGCAAAAATATAGTACAAAAACAAAAAAAGAAAATGTCTTATCTGTTAGCAGGAGATGCAGACACAACACAGCAGGCTAAAGGGAACAGGAATGAAGGATTCAGACCAGAACAATTGATCACCGGCAACCCTGATGGGAAGGTGACTCCCTTATATAAGACCAGTCAGTAACACCTGATTCCCAGTCCTCACAATCCTCACTGAACAGACCAGCACCGCCTGCAACCACCAGAGGGAGTCTCCGCTCGAACTCATCTCAAACCCATTCACACAGTAGCCCTACTCATATAGTATAATGCAGCCCCCATTAGAATATAATGTAGCCCCCTCATAAAGTATAATGAACCCCCATACAATATAATCTAGCCCTCATAGAATACAATGTAGCCACCTCATAGAGTATGATGCAATCACCTCTCATAGAATATAATAAATATAATACAGCCCCCATTTGAATATAATGTATCCCCGAATAGAATATCATACAGCCTGCCTCCCCAAAGGAATATAACGTAGCCCCCCATAGTATATACACAGCCACAAAGTATATAACACAGCCACATATATTATATAACACAGCCACCCTATAAAATATAATATATCCCCCCATAGTATATATCACAGCCCCCATAGTGTACAGCGTGGCCCACATAGTATACAGCAGGGCCCACATAGTGTACAGCAGGCCCACATAGTATATAGCAGGGCCCACATAGTAAATAGCAGGGCCCACATAGTGTACAGCAGGGCCCACATAGTATATAGCAGGGCACACATAGTATATAGCAGGGCCCACATTGTATACAGCAGGGCCCACATAGTATATAGCAGGGCCCACATAGTATATAGCAGGGCCCACATAGTGTACAGCAGGGCCCACATAGTATAAGCAGGGCCCACATAGTATATATGCAGGGCCCACATTGTACAACAGGGCCCACATAGTATACAGCAGGGCCCACATAGTATATAGCAGGGCCCACATTGTACAACAGGGCCCACATAGTATACAGCAGGGCCCACATAGTATACAGCAGGGCCCACATAGTATATAGCAGGGCCCACATAGTGTACAGCAGGGCTCACATAGTATATAGCAGGGCACACATAGTATATAGCAGAGCCCACATTGTATACAGCAGGGCCCACATAGTATATAGCAGGGCACATATAGTATATAGCAGGGCCCCCATAGTGTATAGCAGGGCCCACATTTTACAGCAGGGCCCCCATAGTATTATAGCAGGGCCCACATTGGATATAGCAGGGCCCCATAGTATACAGCAGGGCCCCCATTTTACAGCAGGGCCCACATAGTATTTAGCAGGGCCCCACATAGTATATAGCGGGGCCCACATAGTTTATAGCAGGGCCCACAGTATATAGCAGGGCCCAAAATTGTATATAGCAGGGCCCCCGTAGTATACAGCAGGGCCCACATAGTATATAGCAGGGCCCACATAGTATATAGCAGGGCCCACATAGTATATAGCAGGGCCCACATTGTATATAGCAGGGCCCACATTGTATACAGCAGGGCCCCCATAGTATACAGCAGGGCCCACATAGTATATAGCAGGGCCCACATTGTATATAGCAGGGCCCACATTGTATACAGCAGGGCCCACTAGTATATAGCAGGGCCCACATAGTATACAGCAGGGCCCACATAGTATATAGCAGGGCCCCCATTGTATATAGCAGGGCCCCATAGTGTATAGCAGGGCCCACATTTCACAGCAGGGCCCCATAGTATATAACAGGGCCCACATTGTATATAGCAGGGCCCCAATTTTACAGCAGGGCCCACATTGTATATAGCAGGGCCCACATAGTATATAGCAAGGCCCCATTTTACAGCAGGGCCCCTATAGTAGACAGCGGGGCCCCATAGTATACAGCAGGGCCCCATTGTATATTGCAGGGCCCACATTGGATATAGCATGGCCCCCATAGTATACAGCAGGGCCCACATTGGATATAGCAGGGCCTCTATAGTAGACAGCAGGGCCCCCATTGTATATTGCGGGGAAACCCTATAGTAGACAGCAGGGCCCCCATTGGATATATGTGTAGCCCTGGTACACAATACCAGGAGGATGAGTGGAGAGGTAACAGTTAAGGTCTCTTCATGACATCATGTACACTTCTGCACACCCAGCAGGGGTGTGGAAGGGAGTGATTTAGTCAGTCAGTGTCCGGACTTCAGAGTGAGAAGTCAGTTTCCTGTCCTTGGACAGAGTAGACGTGTCCAGTTTAAGTCTATCATCAGTTCAGAAAGTGGAGTTGGTGTAGGTGTCTGTATACACCTTAGTCTAGTCAGAGCTGTGCCCACTGGAAGAAAGACTGAACTATCTATTAAGAGACAAGCAAGGCGAAGGACAAAGTGGAAGGAAGATAATTGGAAAAGTGCTTTTGACTTGGAAAAGTCCTGCACGTTGCCACGGTTACGGGGGGACCGAAGGATCATATTGTACGCATAGTGAAGAGAAAACCAGGAATCTACGGACCCTAGGTCGCGGCAGACAAGCCCCTTTATAGTCAGAACGTAGCTGGAGTCAGGGGGTGTGAAGACTTTGAGTTAGTGCACGACAGGAAAAGGATTCAGCTCCCTCGCAGGAAGGCTTCTAACACAAATTTGACTGGGCAGAACAGACTAAAGACTAGCGGGAAATCATAGAGAGGACTACGCTTCAGGCTGGTCGTACTCAGCTTCATTGGAAAGTAAAGGAGGCCCCTAACTTGCTTATCTGTTGCCTCAAAGCTCATCCTCCATCAACCCCATCAGCCTCCCTGGGACCTGCCTTATCATCCTGCAAGTAAAGGTATGGAAAGACGTTGACTGTGTGAGACTGAGTTATTATTGCATGCCTGCACAATCCTCACCTAACTACCGACCTGAGGGAAGAGTCCCACCTGGTAGGGGACCCGACATCTAGCTGCATCACCATCCCCTCAGAGATCTACAGCAGCGCTGGTACTAATTACCAGAGCACTACAGGTGGCGTCACGAACTGTACATAAATCAATCCCCTGTAAATATTCCCCCAACATACGCCAGACCCCCCGGGCCACAGACCGAGCCACAGCTACCTGTGACAATCCCCATAGACTTCTACGGGCTCGGCTCTGAGTACCCCATTGCCCTGGTAACCCACAATTGTGGTGGCGGGTCGACACAAAATCTTGGCGTCACGAACAGGATACGAAACTTGCAGCATTGCGAGCCCTGTGTGCCTGTGGAGTGTTTTGATGAAAAAGACTGTTGCTATTGTTTGGCGCTAAAATCCGCCATTTTGCCGGCCATATTCGCGCCCTCAGGCGCTGGAGAAGAAGGTGGGCGGACCTGAAAAAGCGTGCAAAGTCTTGGACACGCCCCCAACCTGCACCCCAAACTGCTAGCAATCTGCGTCGCAAACCGCATCCGCAAAAATGCATAGCAATCTGCTTTGCAAACCGCATCGCGAACTGCATAGCAAACCGCATCGCAAACCGCATCGCAATCTGCATCGCAAACTGCATAGCAATCTGCATCACAATCCGCATAGCAAACTGCATCACAATCTGCATTGCAATCCGCATCGCAAATTGCATCGCAAAATAGAGCGGCAGGTCCTGCGACAGGAAGTGAACGCTCTGACATCAGAGCGCCTGCGACGAAGGTCCTGTTCCACTGCGGTGCCTGTGAAGTAGCAGCTCTGAAACCGGTAGGCTCCGTTTAACCAAGGGGGCGCTAAGATGTCACAACAACCGGCTGACAGTGCGGCCCCGGCCGGAGGCCCAATCCCGCACCGTCTGGTATTGTAGCGCCAGATGGGGGTGCAGGTCCAGCACCCAGTCCGGTAGTCCGATCATGCCACTAACGCTCCCATATATGCCTGGGGCGAAATGGCTTCCCCAATACAGCGGTGGCCAGGCACATTAGCAGGCTTCAAGCGGAAGTTATGCAGCATCCTAGAAATGTACTCTATGCCTGAGAGACAAAAAGCTGCTGTGCTAATAGGGCAGCTAACTGGCGCTGCTGAAAGGGAAGTGGAGACTTGGGATACCGTTGATCAGGAGTCGGTACCTGCGATCTTCCTTAAGTACATGCCATATTTGAAGACCGCACAGAAACGGATCCCCGGATGGCCTTCTATCACTGTTCACAACAGCCAGGTGACAGCATCCGGGACTATGCTTGCCGACTACAGGGAGCCCTGAGAGCCCTCAAGCAAATTAACAATTTAAATGCTATCGACGAGAATAGAATGCTGAAAGAACAATTTATACAGGGATTGAGATCCCAGAGGAACGCAGAACTGTAAATTGGTGGCCCTTTAGTTCATCCGGATGCTACCTTTGATGCCCTAAAGGACATGGCAATAAAAGGGCTGCGGCCCTGGGCAAACCTGAGGTGGCCACCCAACATCATCAGGGTGAAGTCACTCTGGAACCGGCAGTAACCCCCTGTTCCCCGCTAGTGGATGAAGCCAAAGCGCAGGTGACACCTCCTAGTGAATTGGACTGTCTGCGCTCAGAGGTGCGCCAGCTGACTAAAAAATCTGGCCGCTGTGTTTGAGTGCCCTACAGCTGCGGAAAGAAGAGGAAGGGAAGATCTTGCTAGCTGACTGCCCGGGAGGACGTTCCGTGGATGCACCGGAGGAGAAAGAAGACGTCGCCCCCCCGGAGGAGGACAACGCCACCCCCAGGAGCAACCTCTGATCAACACCCTTCTCGTCGAGAGATCATCTGTATCGCTGCAACCGGAAAGGTCATCTGTCTACACTGTGTCCTTTAAACGGGCAGAACCTGGGTCCAAGGGCCAACACCAGGAGAATACCCGTCAGGCCCCCTAGATGGAACCGCAGGTATGTGGGCGGCGACCTACCTGTCTATTATTCTAGATGGTATTGCTGTTCCAGCATTGTTAGACACTGGGTCCCGGGTTTGACCCTAATACCTGATGCTCTATATACCAAGTACTGGTCAATGGACAGTCTTAAACCTCCGAGCCTTGACTTTACTGTGTATGCTTCGAATGGTCTTCCTGTAGAAGTACTCGGAACAAAATGTGTAGATGTTAAAGGTGGGCAGAGAGGAGTTGAAAGACCAAGGGCTTCTGGTAGTAAAGACTGTAAATGAGGAGAACGGTTTTAAATATCATTTTGGGTACTAACATTATCGGTAATTGTTTGGGAGAAGTTGTGTTCTTGCTCCAACAGCTCGCTGAGATTGCCCGACCAAGGCAGAGAGGAGTAACCCAAAGAGAGATCCGGCCCTGGTGTGTCAGCAGCAAGCGAAGCTTACCGACGGCGAAATTGGTAATGTACGGGTCACTGACTCAGATCCTATTGTGATACCCCCAATGAGTGAAATGATCTTTTGGTGCAGGGCAGCCATAGGTCTGAGGGGACAGAATTACCAAGCTGTAGTAGAACCCCACCATTCAGAACATAGACCTACACTTATGACTGCTAGGGGAGTAGTAGAAGTGGTGAAATGGAAGAGTACCGGTACGGTTCTCAATTGGGGAGATGATGAGGTAAATTTACCCCGTTATGCAACATTGCTAAACTTCATGCTGTTGATAATATTCTATTCTCCCGGCTGAGTCCTTAGACTCCTGTCAAATAGAGGAGGACAATGACCCAGCAACCCAGGTGGCGGAATGGTGTCAGCAACCCCATGTTGGGACGGACACCACTCCCGCTCACCAGAAGCAAGGGGTATTACGGGTGGTGCAAGAGTACGCCCAAGTGTTTAGCAAAAATCCACTTGATTTTGGGACAATTAAGGGAGTACAAAAATCATATCCCTACAGGCGTTTATCCTCCCATCAAAGAGCGGTATAGGCCCATACCTCCAGCTCATTATCAGAAGGCTAAAGAAATGTTGAATGATATGAAGAAAGCTGGGGTGATAAGGGGTAGTTGTAGTCCCTGGGCAGCCCTCTAGTTCTGGTTTAAAAAGAAAGATGGTAGTATGAGAATTTTGTGGATTACAGGCAGGTGAACCGCATAACACACAAGGATGCATACCCGCTACACGCATAGAGGAATCATTAGCTGCTCTGAAAACGGCTAACTACTTTTCTACCCTTGATCTGACTAGTGGTTACTGGCAAATGGCTGTGGCTGAGGGGATCGTGAGAAAACGGCTTTCACCACCCCAATGGGGCTCTGTGAGTTCGACCCGAATGCCGTTTGGGCTCAGTAGTGCCCCAGGAACATTTCAGAGAGTGATGGAAAACTTTTCTGGGACATCTCAATTTTGAAACCGTGCTGCTATACTAGACGACGTTATCGTGTATTCCAAGACATATGAGGACCATCTGAAGCACCTGGCGAAGTGTTTGAGTCCTGTCCAGGTACGGGATGAAATAAAAAACCCCCAAAATGCCATCTACTCAAGCAGAAGGTACAATACTTGGGGCACATCGTCAGTTCGGAAGGGAGTACGCCGGACCCAGAGAAAGTCACTGCCATCCAGAAGTGGCCGGAGCCGAAAAACCTTAAGGAAGTGCGACAGTTCTGGGAACTAACGGGTTTACTACAGGAGATTCGTGAAAGATTACACGAAGAGGCAGCTCCTTTACAGGCCTCCTGGTAGGACAATCTTTAAAGAGCAGAAAACCCTCCTTCAATTGGGGTAAGGAAAGGCTGAGCAATTTCAAAAGATGAAAGAGATCCTGACAGGTGATGAGATTTAACCTATCCTGATTTACAGCCAACCGTTCCTGTTGTAACACCGACGCCAGTAATGAAGGGTTGGGAGCCGTTCTCAGTCAGAAGCAGAATGGACAAGAAAAAGTCATCGCATATGCTAGCAGAAAACTCAGGCCAACTGAAAGAATCCGGAAGAAATTATAGCAGCTTCAAGCTAGAGTTTCTGGCGCTGGTCTGGGCCATTACTGAAGATTTAAGCACTATCTGGCACTCCAATAAGTTCACGGCGTACACAGACAACAACCCGTTAACGCACCTGGAAACCGCCAAGCTGGGTGCCATGGAGCAGCGATGGATGGCTCGGTTGTCCAATTACCAGTTTACTATCAAGTACCGGGCAGGTCGAAGAATGCTAATGCTGATGCGTTGTCCCGAATGCCGCATGACTCTGATACGGAAGAAGAATCGGACGACCTGGAAGAAATTGAGCTACCGCGTTCCATCGAATGGGGTAGTCCACGAGCATCGAGTCCACAGAAAGCAGAATGGTGCAACATTAAATCCTTTACCCCATCACAGCTGGAAAGAGACTCAGGACAGTGATCCAGTGGTCAGCCGCATCAAGGAGTTGTTAAGTCAGGAAGGCTCCTCTCTGGAAAAGGATGCACCTATGTCAGCCAAGCTCCTGTGGAACGAGAAAAGCAGGTTGTTCCTATACCGTGAGAAGTTGTGCGAAGATACGTCAACCCCAGAACCCATGAGATGGTTTGGCAAAATAGTGGTCCCCAAGGCAGACGTCCCAATGGTGTTGGAAGCGTACAGATCAAGCAGGACACTTGGCTGGAGGAAGCTGGGAGACCATGTTGAGATGCCGGTTTCACTGGGTAGGGATGCGCAGCTCTGTCGAGAGGTGTGTCGGAACAGTGGACCCTGTGGTCTCAGAAGAAAGGACTACGGTAGTCAAAAGGCCCCCCTGCAACCTATCCGGACGACTCGTCCCCTGGAGATTGTGGCCCTGGACCACGTCAAAACTGTCGCCGAGTAGATCTGGTACTCATACGCCTTGACCATGGTGGACCATTACTCCAGATTTCTGGAGTCGTTCCAGTGAAAGACCAGACCGCAGGTGGACGGCCGCGAAGACCCTTCAAGCAAGCTCTTGAGACCGCATGGGTACCCAGAGCAAGTTTAACCGATCAGGGACCTGCTTTCGAAGCTGATTTATCAAGGAATTCTGTCATAGTACGGGTGCAAGGAAAATATAGAAACAACACCATATCACCCTCAAAACCAACGGTTCTTTGTGAAAAGATGAACCATATTGTCCTTGACTTGTTGAGATCCATACCGTTGGAAGACAGGAATCGATGGCCCGGATTTACTACCTGATTTGGTTGATTTGTACAACCATATACGGTAACGTCAACTAACTGCACGCCAGCCTATTTATGAGAGCAAGGCCCGAGAATACTACCAATGATCTAGAAACTTGGAGTGGTAGAACCGGAGGCAGACGACGCTGTTGAGAACTGGGACGTCAATCGGCAAGAGCAATACAGAAGAGTACAAATCTGTGTGGAGAAAGTCTAAATAAGGCACGGGAGAAACAGGAAGACGTTTACAACCGAAAATGCTCCTGCCAAGCCTCTGATGCTGGAGAGGTAGTATTAAAAAGAAAAAGAAAGATGCATAAAACTGGATAATCAGTGGGAGCAAGAACCCTACGTCCATACAAGATTCTAAATACGTCAACAGAAAAGTTTGTGTCGTCATAAAGACGGAGGAAGAACAACACCACTGTGTCCAGAGATCATTTGAAGTTGTGTCCAGAAACATTAAAGAGTTGTGAAAAGACCCTGTCCTCAATCAAAGAGAAAGAAAGGAAGAGGTCATACACACCGATCTGGGAGATTTTCCTGCGGATTGGCCCCGACTGGGAGATGCTGTGATAATTCCAGTGTTGCAGTTTTATCAGCCACAAGAGGAAGTTCTACCTCCAGTTGTGCCTGTGGTGCCAGTTGAGCCCGCTCAGGAGTTACCCATCCCAGCAACAACCTCAACCTGTGGAACCTCAAGATGGATCTCTGAAGCAGCGCCCCATACTATGGGATCTCCTGGTGAAGCTGACTCACACGCCCAGCCATCAGTACGCTTGCCAGAGCCATAGAAAGGTTAAGGCATGTTCTATAGTTTGCCGTTACGCAGTGCAGACAGATCGCAACTTGTTATACCTGATAACTACACCACGTAGATCAGAGAGAATTCACAAAAGGGAAATTACCCATTAGATTTCAGCAGTGTTATACGAATTTATGTGAACATTGTAAAAGTCTATATATAAATGTGTTTTCCTATTATGTCTTCGTTTAAACAATGGACTCAGAGGCTGAGGACTGAGCCAGCCCAAAAACTGTATCCTGTTAAATAGTTGCACTAAAGTGCCTTCTTAATGGTTTCACATGAACCTTGGGGGGGGCTCACCTCTGAACCAAAAACCGTGTGGTGTGGCACTGAGTGAGTCTGCATTTGGATGTCCTGCAGCCCACCCAGGACCCACGTTGAAGGTTTGGTGGGGTCCTTCACAAGTATCTTGTATATATATTTTATTAAATGCTATTTGATACTTTTGTATTTCTATATGTGTAAAATGTTATTGTTCGTAACGTTCAGGTGTTCTCACCTCCGGATGGGAAGAGTTATTGTTTTAATGTTTATGTATGAACAAAATGTCTCTTATATTTTACAGCCCGGGAGAGTGCTGTCGTTTACCATGGGGGAATGTGTTAGACCTGGTACACAATACCAGGAGGATGAGTGGAGAGGTAACAGTTAAGGTCTCTTCATGACATCATGTACACTTCTGACACACCCGCAGGGGGTGTGGAAGGGAGTGATTTAGTCAGTCAGTGTTCGGACTTCAGAGTGAGAAGTCAGTTTCCTGTCCTTGGACAGAGTAGACGTGTCCAGTTTAAGTCTATCATCAGTTCATGAAAGTGGAGTCTGGTGTAGGTGTCTGTATACACCTTAGTCTAGTCAGAGCTGTGCCCCACTGGAAGAAAGACTGAACTATTATTAAGAGACAAGCAGGCGAAGGACAAAGTGGAAGGAAGATATTGGAAAAGTGCTTTGACTTGGAAAAGTCCTGCACGTTGCCACCGGTTACTGGGGGACGAAGGATCACTATTGTACAGCATAGTGAAGAGAAAACAGGAATTACCGGACCCTAGGTCGCGGCAGACAAGCCCCTTTATAGTCAGAACGTAGCTGGAGTCAGGGGGTGTGAAGACTTTGAGTTAGTGCACGACAGGAAAGGATTCAGCTCCCTCGCAGGAGGCTTTCTAACACAAATTTGACTGGGCAGAACAGCTAAAGTAGCTGGAATCATAGAGAGGACTACGCCTTCAGGCTAGGTCGTACTCAGCTTCATGGAAAGTAAAGGAGGCCCTAACTTGCTTATCTGTTGCCTCAAAGTCATCCTCCATCAACCCCATCAGCCTCCTGGGGACCTGCCTTTATCCTGCAATGTAAAGGTATGGAAAGACGTTGACTGTGTGAGAACTGAGTTATTATTGCATGCCTGCACAATTCCAACCTAACTACCGACCTGAGGAAGAGTCCCACCTGTAGGGGACCCGACATCTAGCTGCATCACCATTCCCCTCAGAGATCTACAGCAGCGCTGGTACAAATTACCAGTATACTACAGGTGGCGTCACGAACTGTACATAATCAATCCCCTGTAATATTCCCCCAACATACGCCAGGACCGCCCGGGCCACAGACCGAGCCACAGCTACCTGTGACAATCCCCATAGACTTCTACGGCTCGGCCTCTGAGTACCCATTGCCTGGTAACCCACAATTGTGGTGGCGGGTCGACACATATAGCAGGGCCACACATTGGATATTAGCAGGGCCCCTATAGTACTAGACAGCAGGGCCCCCATTGTATATTGCAGGGCCCCTATAGTAGACAGCAGGGCCCCCATTGGATATAGCAGGGCCCTCCATAGTATACACGAGGGCCCACATTTTACTGCCCTCATCTTCCTCCTCCCCCAGGAATGGCCCCACAGCAGGACAGATTTATAAAAAAAAAAACACTCTCACCTCTCCTGGTGCCAGCGCTGCTCCCAGCTCCGTTCTCCTGCTCTGCCCGGCACACAGTGAGCGCGCTGTGTCAGAGGCAGAGCAGGAAATGATGGGAGAGGGAGCATCAGCTGACGCTCTCTCCTCCATAAATTTTCGCTTTGAACTGTACTGGCAGACGCCGGTATAGTTCAATGCAGCGGCGGGGGGAGTCGGCGCTGGGGGCAGTCGGGCCCCCTGCCACAAGGGGCCCCCATAGCGGTGCGTGATTGTGCCGCTAGCTGGGGGCCCCTTGAGGTGCAGGGGGAGCCTCAAAATGTTGGGGGTCCCCGGGCCCGGAGCGCGGACCTGCGTGCTCGGGCGGCGGGCCCCCTAATGACGGGCCCCATACTGCAGTAAGGTTCTCATGCCCTGATGGCGGCCCTGCGTGCAGTAATGGCTCCTGTCCTCCTCACATGTACATAGGGCCGCGCAAGTAATGGCTCCTGTCCTCTCACTGACATAGGGCCGTGCTGGAATGGCTCCTGTCCTTCCTGTAATAGGGCCGTGCAGTAATGGCTCCTGTCCTCTCACTGTACATAGGGCCGTGCTGGAATGTCTCCTGTCCTCTCATGTTACATAGGGACGTGCAGTAATGCTCCTCGTCCTCTCACCTGTACATAGGACATCCTGGAATGGCTGCTGTCCTCTAACTGTACAAGGTCCCTGCTGGAATGGCTGCTGTCCTCTCACTGTACATAGGGGCCGTGCAGTAATGGCTCCTGTCCTCTCACTGACATGGGCATGCAGTAAATGGCTCCTGTCCTCTCACAGTACATAGGGCCATGCAGTAATGGCTCCTGTCCTCTCACTGTTACATAGGGCCGTGCAGTAATGGCTCCTGTCCTCTCAACTGTAATAGGGCCGTGCAGTAATGGCTCCTGTCTCTCTAACTGTACATAGGGCCGTGCATTAATGGCTCTGTCCTCTCACTGTACATAGGGCCGTGCAGTAATGGTCCTGTCCTATCCTCATGTACATAGGGCCGTGCGGAATGGCTCCTGTCCTCTCACTGTAATAGGGCCGTGCTAGTAATGGCTCCTGTCCTCTCACTGTACATAGGGCCGTGCAGTAATGGCTCCTGTCCTCTCACTGTACATAGGGCCGTGCGGAATGGCTCTATCCTCTCACTGTACATAGGGCCGTCAGTAATGGTCCTGTCCTCTCACTGTACATAGGGCCTGCAGTAATGGCTGCTGTCCTCTCATGTACATAGGGCCATCCAGAAATGGCTGCTGCCTCTCACTGTACATAGGGCCGTGCAGTAATGGCTCTGTCCTCTCACAGTACATAGGGCCTGCAGTAATGGCTCCTGTCCTCTCACTGTAAGGGCCCCGTGCAGTAATGGCTCCTGTCCTCTCACTGTACATAGGGTCTGGTAATGGCTGCTGTCCTCTCACTGTAATGGGGCCCCTGCTGTAATGGCTCCTGTCCTCTCACAGTACATAGGGCCGTGCAGTAATGGCTCCTGTCCTCTCACTGTACATAGGCCGTGCAGTAATGGCTCCTGTCCTCTCACTGTACATAGGGCGTGCAGTAATGGCTCCTGTCCTCTCACTGTACATAGGCCGTGCAGTAATGGCTCCTGTCCTCTCACTGTACATAGGGCCGTGCAGTAAATGGCTCCTGTCCTCTCACTGTACATGGGCCGTGCTGGAATGGCTCTGTCCTCTCACTGTACATAGGTCCGTGCGTAATGGCTGCTGTCCTCTATGTCTAGGCCTCTGAAGGTCCGTTCTCAGTCTGGCCTGGAATGGTCTTCTCTCACGATGGGCGGCAGAATGGCTCCTTCCCTCCTGTCATGGGCCTGCAGTAATGGTCCTTCCTCCACTAATGGGCTGCAGAAGGTCTGTCTCTCTGTCTAGGGCGTGCTAGGTTTCTCTACTGTCATAGGGCCTGCAGTAGGCTCTGCCCTCCTGTACTGGGCCTGCATTAAGGCTTCCTACTGTACTGGGTGCGTAATGGCTCCTGTCCTCTACTACTAGGGCGTGAAATGGCTCCTGTTCTCATGACTGGCCTGCGAATGGCCCTGTCCTCTCACGACATGGGCCTTGCAATGGCTCCTGTCTCCATGTACATAGGGCGTGAGTAATGGTTCCTTCTGACATGGGCGTGAAATGGTCGTCTCTCAGTACATAGGGCCGTGCGTATGTCCTGTCCTCTACTGTTGGCTGGAAGGTCTGTCCTTCACTGTCTGGCCTGCGAAGGTTGCCTCTCATGTACTCCATCTGGATGGCTCTGTCCTCTTAGTCCTTGGTCTCCTTCCTCTACAAGTCATAGGGCCCATGCGTTCCTGTCTCACCGTGCATTAGGCCCGTTCTAATGGCCCTGCCGTCACTAATGGCCCTGTCCATTACATGGCTCCTCCCTTCCGTCATTAGGGCCGTGCAGAATGGCTTGTCCTCACGTCATGGGCCTCCATGTAACATGGGCCGTGATGTAATGGCCCGTCCTCACGTTGGGCCCCGGCAAATGGCTCGTCCTAATGTACTGGGCCTGAGAAAGGGCTCGTTCCCCTCTCACTACATAGGCGTGCAGTAATGGCTCCTGTTCTCTCACTGTACATGGGCCTGCTGTATGGCTCCTGTCCTCTCACTGTACATAGGCCGCAGTAATGGCTCCTGTCCTCTCACTGTACATAGGGCTGCAGTAATGGCTCTGTCCTCTCACTGTACTAGGGCCGTGCAGAATGGCTCTGTCCTCTCACTACAAGGGCCTGCGAAAATGGCTCTGTCCTCTCACGTACATAGGGCCTGCAGTAATGGCTCCTGTCCTCTCATGTACATGGGCCTTTGCGAAATGGCTCTGTCCTCTCACTGTACTAGGCCCGGGGTAATGGCTCCTGTCCTCTCACTGTACTAGGGGGCCCTGCCGAGGTAGGCCTCGTTGGCTCCTTCCCACTGTACATAGGCCTGCTGGAATGGCTCCTGTCCTCTCACAGTACAGAGGGCCTGCAGTAATGGCCCTTCCTGCTCCTGTCTACCTGTACATGGGCCTGTCCCTAATGGCTGCCTCTATGGCTCCGTCCTCGACTGAAAGGCTCCGTAATCTCACTTACATAGGGCCGTGCGATGGCTGTGTCCTCTCCAGTACATAGGGCCTGCAGTAATGGCTCTGTCCTGTTACTGTGCATAGGCCCCTGCTGGAATGGCTCCTGTCCTCTCACTGTACATAGGACCATCCTGGAATGGCTGCTGTCCTCTCACTGTACATAGGTCCCTGCTGGAATGGCTCCTGTCCTCTCACAGTACATAGGGCTGTGCAGTAATGGCTCCTGTCCTCTCACTGTACATAGGCCCGTGCAGTAATGGCTCCTGTCCTCTCACTGTACATAGGGCCGTGCAGTAATGGCTCCTGTCCTCTCACTGTACATAGGGCCATGCAGTAAGGGCTCCTGTCCTCTCACTGTACATAGGGCCGTGCAGTAATGGCTCCTGTCCTCTCACTGTACATAGGGCCGTGCTGGAATGGCTGCTGTCCTCTCACTGTACATAGGACCATCCTGGAATGGCTGCTGTCCTCTCACTGTACATAGATCCCTGCTGGAATGGCTCCTGTTCTCTCACAGTACATAGGGCCATGCAGTAATGGCTCCTGTCCTCTCACTGTACATAGGGCCGTGCAGTAATGGCTCCTGTCCTCTCACTGTACATAGGGCCGTGCAGTAATGGCTCCTGTCCTCTCACTGTACATAGGGCCGTGCAGTAATGGCTGCTGTCCTCTCACTGTACATAGGGCCGTGCAGTAATGGCTCCTGTCCCCTCACTGTACATAGGGCCGTGCAGTAATGGCTGCTGTCCTCTCACTGTACATAGGGCCGTGTGTTGTGACCCGCACCACAATTGTGGGTTACCAGGGCAATGGGTACTCGGAGCCGAGCCTGTAGATTTCTATAGGGAATGTCACTGGTAGCGTGGCTCGGTCCGTGGCCCTGGCGGTCAGGCGTATGATGGGGGGGAATTATTTACAGGGGATTAGTAGATAACAGTTCGTGACGCCACCTGTAGTTTTCTAGTCACTAAGACCAGCGCTGCTGAATAGAACTCTGAGGGGATGTTGTGGCAGCTAGATGACGGGTCCCCCACAGGTGGGACTGGTCCCTCAAAGTCTATGGTTATAATGATGTAGGGTGCAGATAAATAAATCAGTCTCACACCATCCAGCGTCTTTCCATACCTTTTACTTGTCAGATGTTTAGGCAGGTCCCAGGGAGGCTGGTCGGGTGGAGGATGTGCTTCGAGATAACAGCTGAACAGGTTAGGGGCCTCCTTTACTTCCAATATTATGAGTCCAACTAGCATAGAGCTAAGTTCACTCCGAATTCTCCAGCTTACTCCATAGCTGTACTGCCCGGTCAGTTTTGTGGTGGAGCCTTCTATGTGGTGGGAACAGAGTCCTTCTATGCTAGGCCTAGCTAAAAGTCCTTGTTCCTCCTGACCCCGATTACGTACCGACACTTCAAGGGCTGCTTTCTGCGACCTAAGGTCCAGTAAGACTCTGGTTTTTCTACCACTACGCCTGAAGCTGTAGTGACACTTCGGTCCCCAGTGACCGGTAACAATGTGCAGGATAGTCCAATCCTTAATGCACTGCTATAACTTCTTCCACTGCGCCCTTCGCCCTGCTTTTCACTCTCAACACAGGCACTGCACACTTTCTAAGGTAGTACAAGTCAATCCTTTCTTGCTTCTTCCTTGGAGCTCGCTAACAGATGCTCAGTATTCTTCTAGTTCAGGAGCACGTTGACTGAACTTCACTGTCCTTGGGACAGGAGACTGAAGTTTCTGCTGCTAACTCTTCTTTCTTCAAACTGTCTGTCTGACTTTAGCTCACACAGAGCTCTGACAGGAAATGCAATCTGCTCTCCTCTCCTCCTGCACAGACTGCACACTCACTGACTCCTCTGTCCGAAGACAGGAAACTGACTAACTACCTACATACCCTATGGGTGTGTCCAAGTGTGTGGTGGAGTGAATGTTTATTGAGCATTAAACTGTTACCTCTCCGCACATCCTCCAGGGTACTGTGTGTGCCTTCACACCAGGGCTACACATTCCCCCATGGTAAAATACAGCACTCCCGGGCTGTGAAATACAAGAAGACATTTTGTTTTGCATTTAAACAATTAACAGGAAACTCATCCCATCCGGGAGGTACGAAATCTTAAACGTTACAATATGTACAGTAAGAAAATACAAAAGTATCAGAACATCAAGACACTCAATAAATATTCATATTATTCTTGTGAAGGACCCGCACCAAACCTTCAACGTGGGTCCTGGGTGGGCTGCAGGACATTTGACTGCAGACCTCGCTCAGTGCCACACCACACGGGTTTTATGTTCAGAGGTAAGTCAAGGCTTCGTGTGAAACCGAGACAAGGCACAAAGTGCAACTATTTACAGGATACAGTTTTTGGGCTGGCTCAGTCCTCAGCCACGCAGTCCATTATAAGACATTCTCAAGTAATTCACATTATATCACAATACTTTAAATTCCTTCAAATGCAATAAACTTCTTTATACAACTTTATACAATTGATCATAGATAATAACCCTTTTCTGAGTCATAATAAACTACTGTTGATAACGAATAGGTAGCTTCCCTTTCGTTGTTCGTTCCGATCTATGTGGAGTAGCATCAGGTATATTGGTCTCTGATCTATCTGTTCTGCGTAACGACAAACTATAATACTGCCTCAATCTTTCTATGGATCTGGCAAGCGTACTGAGGGCTGGGCGGTGTGAGTCAGCTTCACCAGGGGATCCCATAGCATGGGGCGCTGCTTCTGGTGATTCTACTTCTTGAGATTCTGCAGGCTGGGGTTCTGCTGGAATAGGTACCTCTAGAACTGGCTCTGTTGGCACAATGGGTACGACTGGAGGTAGAGTTTCCTCTTGTGGCTGATAAAACTGCAACACAGGAATGATTACCGCATCTCCCAGTCTGGGCCAATCCGCAGGTAAATCTCCCAGATCCGTGTGTATAACCTCCTCTTCACTTTCTTCTCGATTGACGACAGGGTTCTTTTCACGAAGCTTTAATGGCTCTGGACACAATTTTAAATGGTCTCTAGACACAGTGGCGGTCGTTCTTCCTCCATCCTTACTGATGATACAGACTTTTCTGTTATCATATTTGGAATCTTGTACGACATATGGTTCTTGTTCCCACTGGTTGTCCAACTTGTGCATCTTTCTTTTCCTTTTTAACACCATTTCTCCAGGCATCAAAGGCTTAGCGGGAGCATTCTTGTTGTAAATATTCTCCTGCTTTTCCCGTGCTTTATTAAGACTTTCTTCTACGCAGGCTTGCACTCTTCTGTATTGCTCTTGCCGATTTGTATCCCAATTTCCAACGGTGTCATCTGCCTCTGGTTCCACCACACCGAGTTCCAAGTCCATTGGCAGTCTTCCAGGCCTTGCTCTCATAAGGTAAGCTGGTGTGCAGTTGGTAGAACTCACTGGTATGTGGTTGTACAAGTCAACCAGGTCAGGTAACAATTCTGGCCACCGATTTCTTTCTTCCAGCGGTATGGATTTTAGCAAGTCAACGACAATGTGGTTCATTTTCTCGCAAAGGCCGTTGGTTTGGGGGTGGTATGGCGTCGTTCTAATTTTCTTACACCCATACAAGTGACAAAATTCCTTAAACAGATCCGCTTCAAAAGCAGGGCCTTGATCAGTCAGTACCTGCTCTGGATACCCATGTGGTCTGCAGAAGCTTGCCTGGAAGGTCCTTGCTGCCGTCACTGCTGTCTGATCCTTGACGGGGATGACCACCAAAAATCTCGAATAATGATCCACCATGGTCAGGGCATATGAGTATCCAGACCTGCTGGGCGACAATTTGACGTGGTCCAAGGCCACGATCTCCAAGGGACGAGTCGTCCGGATAGGCTGCAGGGGTGCCCTCTGACTACCGTAGTCCTTTCGTCTGAGACCACAGGGTCCACAGTTCCGACACCACCTCTCGATGGAGCTGCGCATTCCTACCCAGTAGAACCGGCACCTCAACAGGGTCTCCAGCTTTCTCCAGCCAAAGTGTCCTGCTTGATCGTGGTACGCTTCCAACACCATTTGAACGTCTGCCTTGGGGACCACTATCTGCCATACCATCTCATGGGTCCTGGGGTTGACGTATCTCCTGCACAACTTCTCACGGTATAGGAACAACCGGCTTCTCTCATTCCACAGGAGCTTTGCTGACACAGGTGCATCCTTTTCCAAGGAGGAACCTTCCTGTCTTAACAACTCCTTGATACGGCTGACCACTGGATCGCTGTCCTGGGTCTCTTTCCAGCTGTGATGGGGTAAGGGATTTAATGTTGCGCCATACTGCTTTCTGTAGACACGCTGCTCATGGATTATCCCATTTCGATGGAACGCAGGTAGCTCAATTTCTTCCAGGTCGTCCGATTCTTCTTCCGTGTCAGATTCATGCGGCATTCGGGACAATGCGTCGGCGTTAGCATTCTTACGGCCTGCCCGGTACTTGATGGTAAACTGGTAATTTGACAACCGAGCCATCCAACGCTGCTCCATGGCTCCCAGCTTGGCTGTTTCCAGGTGCGTTAACGGGTTGTTGTCTGTGTACGCCGTGAACTTGTTGGAGGCAAGGTAGTGCTTAAATCTTTCAGTAATGGCCCAGACCAGCGCCAGAAACTCCAGCTTGAAGCTGCTGTAATTTTCCGGATTCCTCTCAGTTGGCCTGAGTTTTCTGCTGGCGTAAGCGATGACTTTTTCTTGGCCATTCTGCTTCTGACTGAGAACTGCTCCCAAACCTTCATTACTGGCATCGGTGTACAGCAGGAACGGTTGGCTGTAATCAGGATAAGTCAAGATTTCATCACCTGTAAGGATCTCTTTCATCTTTTGGAATGCTTCAGCCTGTTCCTTACCCCAATTAAAGGGAGGGTTTCTGCTCTTTAGGGATTGTCCTACTAGGAGGTCCTGTAGAGGCGCTGCCTTCTTCGTGTAATCTTTCACGAACCTCCTGTAGTAACCCGTTAGTCCCAGGAACTGTCGCACTTCCTTGAGGTTCTTCGGCTCCGGCCATTTCTGGATGGCGGTGACTTTCTCTGGGTCCGGCGCTACTCCCTCTGAACTGACGATGTGCCCCAAGTATTGTACCTTCTGTTTGAGTAGATGGCATTTTGAGGGTTTCAACTTCATTCCGTACCTGGACAGGGATTCGAATACTTCTGCCAGGTGCTTCAGATGGTCCTCATATGTTTTGGAATACACGATGACGTCGTCTAGGTATAGCAGCACGGTTTCAAAATTGAGATGTCCCAGGCAATTCTCCATCACTCTCTGAAATGTTCCCGGGGCACTGCTGAGCCCAAACGGCATTCTGTCGAACTCACAGAGCCCCATTGGGGTGGTGAAAGCCGTTTTCTCACGATCCTCCTCAGCCACAGCCACTTGCCAGTACCCACTAGTCAGATCAAGGGTAGAAAAGTAGTTAGCCGTTTTCAGAGCAGCTAAGGACTCCTCAATTCGTGGTAATGGGTAAGCATCTTTATGTGTTATGCGATTCACTTGCCTGTAATCCACACACATTCTCATACTACCATCTTTCTTTTTAACCAGAACTAGAGGGGCTGCCCAGGGGCTACAACTATCCCTTATCACCCCGGCTTCCTTCATATCATGTAACATTTCCTTAGCTTTCTGATAATGGGCTGGAGGTATAGGCCTGTACCGCTCTTTGCTGGGAGGATGACCACCTGTAGGGATATGATGCTGTACTCCCTTAATGGCCCCAAAGTCGAGGGGGTGTTTACTAAACACTTGTGCGTACTCTTGTACCACCCGTAATACCCCTTGTTTCTGGTGGGCGGGAGTGGTGTCTGTCCCGACATGGAGTTGCTGGCACCAATCCGCCACCTGAGTTGCCGGGTCATTATCCTCCGCTATTTGGCGGGAGTCTAAGGACTCAGTCGGGAGAATAGAATTATTGTCGACGGCATGTAATTTAGCAACTGTTGCATAACGGGGTAAATTTACTTCATCATCTCCCCAGTTGAGAAGCCGTACCGGTACTCTCCCATTTATCACTTCCACTACCCCTCTCGCTGTCATGAGTGTGGGTCTATGTTCTGAGCAATGGGGTTCTACTACTGCTTGGTAGTTTTGTCCTCTCAGACCTATGGCTGCCCTACACCATATTATCATTTCACTCATTGGGGGTATCACAATAGGATTCGAGTCGGTGACCCGTACATTACCAATTTCGCCGTCTGTAAGCTTCGCTTGCTGCTGACACATCAGGGCCCGGATCTCTCTCTGGATCACTCCCTTCTGCCTTGGTCGGGCGATCTCAGCGAGCTGTTGGAGTAGAAACACAACTTCTCCCAGACAGTTACTGATAATGTTAGTACCCAGAATTATATTTAAACCGTTCTCTTCATTTACAGTCTTTACTACTAGAAGCCCCTGGTCTTTCAACTCCTCTCTGCCCACTTTCACATCCACACTTTTGGTCCCGAGTACTTCCACAGGGAGACCATTAGAAGCATACACGGTAAAGTCAGGGCTCGGGGGTTGAAGACTATCCATAGACCAGAACTTCGTATATAGGGCATCAGGTATTATGGTCACCTGAGACCCAGTATCTAGCAACGCCGTAACTGCAATCCCATCCAGAATGATGGACAGGTAGGGTCGTCCACCCACGAACCTGCGGTTCCAATCTAAGGGGCCTGACGAGTCTCCACCTGGGTGTTGGCCCTCGGACCCAGGTTCTGCCCGTTTAAAGGACACTGTGTCGACATATGACCTTTCCGGTTGCAGCGGTAACAGATGATCTCCCGGCGAGGAGGGTGCTGGTCAGGGGTTGCTCCTGGAGGTGGCGTTGTCCTCCTCCGGTGGGGCGACGTCCTCCTTCTCCTCCGGTTCATCCATGGGACATCCTCCGGGCAGTCGGCTAATAAGATCCTTCCTTCTTCCTCTTTCCGCAGCTGCAGGGCACTCATCACAGCAGCCAGATTTTTAGTCAACTGACGCACCTCCGAGCGCAGACAGTCCAATTCACTAGGGGGCGTCACCTGCGTTTTGGTTTCTGCCGCTAGCGGGGAAAAGGTGGGTACTGCCGGTTCCAGAGTGATTTCACCCTGGTGATGTTGGGTTGCCACTTCAGGTTTGCCCAGGGGTCGCAGTCCTTTTATTGCCATGTCCTTTAGGGCATCAAAGGTGGCATCTGGATGATCTAAAGACCACCAATTTACAGTTCTGCGTTCCGCTTGGGACCTCAGTCCTTGCACAAATTGTTCTTTCAGCATCTTATTTTCATCAATGACACTTATGGTATTAACCTGCTTGAGGGCTCTCAGGGCCCCTTGTAGTCGGCAGGCATAGTCCCTTATACTGTCACTTGGTTGCTGTGAACAGTTGTAGAATGCCATCCGGAGATCTGTTTCGGTGCGATCTTCAAAAATGGCCTGTAACTTTAAGAGGATCGCAGGCACCAACTCCTGGTCCGTGGTAGCCCAAGTCTCCACTTCTCTCTCAGCAGCGCCAGTTAGCTGCCCTATTAATACTGCAGCTTTTTGCCTCTCAGACATAGAGTACATTTCCAGGACACTGCATATCTTCCGTTTGAATCCTGCTAAAGTGCCTGGCTCGCCGCTGTACTGGGGAAGCCATTTTGCCCCAGGCATATATGGGAGCGTTAGTGGCATGAGCGGGACTACCGGGCCGGGTGCTGGGCCTGCGCCCCCATCCGGCGCTACAATGCCACGCGGCGCGGGGTCGGGGCCTCCAGCTGGGGCCGCACTGTCGGCCGGTTGTTGCGACATATTAGTGCCCTCTTGGTTAATCGGGGCCTACCGTTTGCAGAAGCTGCCGCTCCACAAGCACAGCGATGGGGACAGGACCTTCGTCGCAGGCGCTCTGATGTCAGAGCGTTCACTTCCTGTCGCAGGACCTGCCGCTGAGTCAGAGCCGGGGGCGTGTCCGAGACTCTGCACGCTTTTCAGGTACGCCCACCTTCTTCTCCAGCGCCTCAGGGCGCGAATATGGCGGCAAATATGGCGGTATTTGGCGCCAAAAGCACAGACAGTCTTTTTCACCAAAACACTCCACAGGCACACAGGGCTCGCAATGCTGCAAGTTTCGGATCCTGTTCGTGACGCCAAGTTTGTGTTGTGACCCGCACCACAATTGTGGGTTACCAGGGCAATGGGGTACTCGGAGCCGAGCCTGTAGATTTCTATAGGGAATGTCACTGGTAGCGTGGCTCGGTCCGTGGCCCTGGCGGTCAGGCGTATGATGGGGGGGAATTATTTACAGGGGATTAGTAGATAACAGTTCGTGACGCCACCTGTAGTTTTCTAGTCACTAAGACCAGCGCTGCTGAATAGAACTCTGAGGGGATGTTGTGGCAGCTAGATGACGGGTCCCCCACAGGTGGGACTGGTCCCTCAAAGTCTATGGTTATAATGATGTAGGGTGCAGATAAATAAATCAGTCTCACACCATCCAGCGTCTTTCCATACCTTTTACTTGTCAGATGTTTAGGCAGGTCCCAGGGAGGCTGGTCGGGTGGAGGATGTGCTTCGAGATAACAGCTGAACAGGTTAGGGGCCTCCTTTACTTCCAATATTATGAGTCCAACTAGCATAGAGCTAAGTTCACTCCGAATTCTCCAGCTTACTCCATAGCTGTACTGCCCGGTCAGTTTTGTGGTGGAGCCTTCTATGTGGTGGGAACAGAGTCCTTCTATGCTAGGCCTAGCTAAAAGTCCTTGTTCCTCCTGACCCCGATTACGTACCGACACTTCAAGGGCTGCTTTCTGCGACCTAAGGTCCAGTAAGACTCTGGTTTTTCTACCACTACGCCTGAAGCTGTAGTGACACTTCGGTCCCCAGTGACCGGTAACAATGTGCAGGATAGTCCAATCCTTAATGCACTGCTATAACTTCTTCCACTGCGCCCTTCGCCCTGCTTTTCACTCTCAACACAGGCACTGCACACTTTCTAAGGTAGTACAAGTCAATCCTTTCTTGCTTCTTCCTTGGAGCTCGCTAACAGATGCTCAGTATTCTTCTAGTTCAGGAGCACGTCGACTGAACTTCACTGTCCTTGGGACAGGAGACTGAAGTTTCTGCTGCTAACTCTTCTTTTTTCAAACTGTCTGTCTGACTTTAGCTCACACAGAGCTCTGACAGGAAATGCAATCTGCTCTCCTCTCCTCCTGCACAGACTGCACACTCACTGACTCCTCTGTCCGAAGACAGGAAACTGACTAACTACCTACATACCCTATGGGTGTGTCCAAGTGTGTGGTGGAGTGAATGTTTATTGAGCATTAAACTGTTACCTCTCCGCACATCCTCCAGGGTACTGTGTGTGCCTTCACACCAGGGCTACACACGTGCAGTAATGGCTCCTGTCCTCTTACAGTACATAGTGCTGTGCAGTAATGGCTCCTGTCCTCTTACAGTACATAGGGCCGTGCAGTAATGGCTCTTGTCCTCTCACTGTGCATAGGGCCGTGCAGTAATGGCTCCTGTCCTCTCACAGTACATAGGTCCGTGCTGGAATGGCTCCTGTCCTCTCACTGTACATAGGGCCGTGCAGTAATGGCTCCTGTCCTCTCACAGTACATAGGGCCGTGCAGTAATGGCTCCTGTCCTCTCACTGTACATAGGGCCGTGCTGGAATGGCTCCTGTCCTCTCACTGTACATAGGGCCGTGCTGGAATAGCTCCTGTCCTCTCACAGTACATGGAGCCGTGCTGTAATGGCTCCTGTCCTCTCACAGTACATAGGGCCATGCAGTAATGGCTCCTGTCCTCTCACAGTACATAGGGCCGTGCAGTAATGGCTCCTGTCCTCTCACTGTACATAGGCCCCTGCTGGAATGGCTCCTGTCCTCTCACTGTACATAGGGCCGTGCAGTAATGGCTCCTGTCCTATCACAGTACATAGGTCCGTGCTGGAATGGCTCCTGTCCTCTCACTGTACATAGGGCCGTGCAGTAATGGCTCCTGTCCTCTCACAGTACATAGGGCCGTGCAGTAATGGCTCCTGTCCTCTCACTGTACATAGGGCCGTGCTGGAATGGCTCCTGTCCTCTCACTGTACATAGGGCCGTGCTGGAATAGCTCCTGTCCTCTCACAGTACATGGAGCCGTGCTGTAATGGCTCCTGTCCTCTCACAGTACATAGGGCCATGCAGTAATGGCTCCTGTCCTCTCACAGTACATAGGGCCGTGCAGTAATGGCTCCTGTCCTCTCACTGTACATAGGCCCCTGCTGGAATGGCTCCTGTCCTCTCACTGTACATAGGGCCGTGCTGGAATGGCTCCTGTCCTCACACTGTACATAGGGCCGTGCTGGAATAGCTCCTGTCCTCTCACAGTACATAGGGCCGTGCAGTAATGGCTCCATCCTCTCACTGTATATAGGGCCGTGCGATAATGGCTCCTGTCCTCTCACTGTACATAGGACCATCCTGGAATGGCTGCTGTCCTCTCACTGTGCATAGGCCCCTGCTGGAATGGCTCCTGTCCTCTCACTGTACATAGGGCCGTGCAGTAATGGCTCCTGTCCTCTCACTGTACATAGGGCCGTGCAGTAATGGCTCCTGTCCTCTCACTATACATAGGGCCGTGCAGTAATGGCTCCTGTCCTCTCACTGTACATAGGGCCGTGCAGTAATGGCTCCTGTCCTCTCACTGTACATAAGGCCGTGCAGTAATGGCTCCTGTCCTCTCACTGTACATAGGGCCATGCAGTAATGGCTCCTGTCCTCTCACTGTACATAGGGCCGTGCTGGAATGGCTCCTGTCCTCTCACTGTACATAGGGCCGTGCAGTAATGGCTCTTGTCCTCTCACTGTACATAGGACCATCCTGGAATGGCTGCTGTCCTCTCACTGTACATAGGTCCCTGCTGGAATGGCTCCTGTCCTCTCACAGTACATAGGGCCATGCAGTAATGGCTCCTGTCCTGTTACTGTGCATAGGCCCCTGCTGGAATGGCTCCTGTCCTCTCACTGTACATAGGACCATCCTGGAATGGCTGCTGTCCTCTCACTGTACATAGGTCCCTGCTGGAATGGCTCCTGTCCTCTCACAGTACATAGGGCTGTGCAGTAATGGCTCCTGTCCTCTCACTGTACATAGGCCCGTGCAGTAATGGCTCCTGTCCTCTCACTGTACATAGGGCCGTGCAGTAAGGGCTCCTGTCCTCTCACTGTACATAGGGCCGTGCAGTAATGGCTCCTGTCCTCTCACTGTACATAGGGCCGTGCTGGAATGGCTGCTGTCCTCTCACTGTACATAGGACCATCCTGGAATGGCTGCTGTCCTCTCACTGTACATAGATCCCTGCTGGAATGGCTCCTGTTCTCTCACAGTACATAGGGCCATGCAGTAATGGCTCCTGTCCTCTCACTGTACATAGGGCCGTGCAGTAATGGCTCCTGTCCTCTCACTGTACATAGGGCCGTGCAGTAATGGCTCCTGTCCTCTCACTGTACATAGGGCCGTGCAGTAATGGCTGCTGTCCTCTCACTGTACATAGGGCCGTGCAGTAATGGCTGCTGTCCTCTCACTGTACATAGGGCCGTGCAGTAATGGCTGCTGTCCTCTCACTGTACATAGGGCCGTGCAGTAATGGCTCCTGTCCTCTTACAGTACATAGTGCTGTGCAGTAATGGCTCCTGTCCTCTTACAGTACATAGGGCCGTGCAGTAATGGCTCCTGTCCTCTCACTGTGCATAGGGCCGTGCAGTAATGGCTCCTGTCCTCTCACAGTACATAGGTCCGTGCTGGAATGGCTCCTGTCCTCTCACTTTACATAGGGCCGTGCAGTAATGGCTCCTGTCCTCTCACAGTGTCACGCTGTATAGCAGATATATATATATGTGATGTCAGTAATCTATATCAAAAGGGCAACATACTATATAACATGCGTATAGATATATGATAACATAGAATTACCTGACAGAATGTCCAGTGGGTCAATACGGAATCCGTTACACGCTGTCTCCGGCTAGAGGGTGACCGGGGTCTATGCTGACCCTAAACTGGGGTCCTAACTAATCCCTCTACCTGGAGGTACTGTTAAAGGTACAGAGGTCCAGGCCACCAGCGTAAACCCTGTCTCCTATCAATCCCTGCCAACTGTAATCTAGTCCTAAGAAGGACCCTGATTACCACCAAAGGGAATGAACAGGTAACGGTTAATGAACAGAAAGACATACAAGAAAGACAAGAAATAAAGTAAATAAAGTCTTACATACAACACTCACACACAGTAGGAACACCTAAGGTCTCAGAGATAAACTATAAGCTGTAAGAGTAAAAACAACTAAGGAGCTCTTAGCTTAAGTATTCTCAGAACCGATCCAGTCTGCTAGACTACATGAATGCTTTCACCGGCATCTAACAAGCAGACTGGCAGGTATATGAAGGAATCTAATTAGAACATAATCAAAAGCAGCCGGGCGAGGCTGGACCTAGTCTTAGCAAAGAGCTATGTAAAATTAACTCCCTCATTACCAAACACAAAGAAACAGCAACTCAGCTGTGAGAAGTCAGAGTGTGTAATCGCGACGATCCTCGTGGCGATACACCCATGACAGTACCCCCCCCTCTACGAGGGGACTCCGGACCCTCAGGGCCAGGTCTGCCCGGGTGAGTTTGTGGAAAGGTCCGAACCAATCGATCTGCGTTAACATCAGACGCAGGGACCCACGTCCTCTCCTCAGGACCATACCCCCTCCAATGAACCAAGTACTGAAGGGATCGGCGACTGAGACGTGAGTCAATGATTTTCGACCCCTGAAATTCCACGTTATCATTGACCACCACTGAAGGAGGAGGTAGAGGTGACGGTATGACTGGTGCCACATACTTTTTAAGTAATGATTTGTGAAACACATTATGAATTTTAAACGTAGGAGGGAGGTCCAGACGAAATGCCACAGGATTAATTATGGAACTGATCCTGTACGGCCCGATGAATCTGGGACCCAACCTCCAGGAGGAAACTTTAAGTTTTATATTCCTGGTAGACAACCAAACCAGATCGTTCACCTTCAGATCTAGACCAGAAACTCTCCCCCTATCAGCCATCCGTTTGTAACGGTTCCCCGTAACCTTCAGTCTTAACCGATCTGGAACTATCAGTCTCCCTGGAAATCCCACAGGGGCGTCCCCCTGAGCCCCCAATACCTCCCCCTCAAGCTCAGAGCATACAGCTGACACTACAACTCCCTCCTGAGGAATAGGAACCGGATCATCCGTCATCCCGGCCCCTGGGAAAGTACGAGATAAGGCATCAGGAAGCAACTTTATTGAGCAGTCATATGCGCGATGAGGAGGTAACTCTTTACACCCCTCCTCTGAGAACATCTCCCCAAAGTCCTCCAGAAAAGGAGACAAAGTCCTAGGCACAACCGCACCGATGACCGTGCTCATGCAGTTATTCCTGCAAAATTCACCCCACTGACTTATCTTTCTGGATTGCCAATCAATCACTGGGTTATGTTTAGCCAACCAAGGAAGTCCCAACACAATAGGAGTAGGTAGACCCTCCAACACACAACAAGACAATTGCTCTTTATGTATTGCCCCTACTCGAAGATCTATGTTATGAACAGCTTGTACCAAGCTACCTTGACCGAGAGGTCTAGAATCAATAGAGACTATAGGGACCGGTTTGGCCAATACACTCAGTTGCATACCATGCACCTGGGCAAACCGAGCGTCCACCAGATTAGCCCCGGACCCACTATCAAGAAAAACAGAAATCCTCTCAGTTCTAGTACCAATCACCACCTCCGCAGGCACGAGAAACTGAGAGGGATTTGGGGACGAAATACACACTCCTAGGTTAACTCCTTTGCTCAAAGAGGCCCGGGATGGACACCCCCCAACAAAATGTCCCTCTCTCCCGCAAAAGAAACACCTTCTAGTCTTGCGGCGCACCGCCGATTCCTTCCTACAAAAAGATGTCCCTCCCAACTGCATGGGTTCCTCAGAACAGACCAGGGGAACCTCAGTATACGGGACTTTAGTAGTAGGTGGAGTCATCACGGGAGGCGGAGTTACCTCGCGTCTTCCCCGAATTCGTCTATCAATGCGAATAGCGAGGGCCATAGCAGCCTCCAGTGATGGAGGAGAATCATACTGAGCCAACACATCTTTTAATTTGTCAGACAACCCTTGACAAAACTGGCTTCTAAGAGCTGGGTCATTCCACTGAGTATCTGTTGCCCATCTACGGAACTCAGAAGAATATTCCTCCGCTGGACGATTTCCTTGCCGTATCTTACGTAACTTTGTTTCAGCAAGGGAAACTCGATCCGGATCATCATATACCAGACCCAGGGCAGTAAAAAATCGATCCACTGACTGGAGATCTGGGGAGCCTGGAGGAATAGAGAACGCCCAAGATTGAGGGTCCCCTTGTAAGAGCGAGATAACAATTCCCACCCTCTGCTCTTCACTCCCAGATGACCGAGGCCGCAGCCGAAAGTACAATTTACATGCCTCCCGGAAAGTAAAAAATTTGTCCCACCCACCAGTGAACCTGTCCGGGAGAGCAACCTTAGGTTCAGATCTGGTTTGCTCCGGGGGGGACAAAACCTTGGACTTAATGTCTGCAAACTACATGGACAACCCCTGCAACTGCCGGGCCAGCTGGGCTACTGGATCCATGACAGCTGGGGAGAATCTTTAGTATGGCCGGTGAAAATGTCACGCTGTATAGCAGATATATATATATGTGATGTCAGTAATCTATATCAAAAGGGCAACATACTATATAACATGCGTATAGATATATGATAACATAGAATTACCTGACAGAATGTCCAGTGGGTCAATACGGAATCCGTTACACGCTGTCTCCGGCTAGAGGGTGACCGGGGTCTATGCTGACCCTAAACTGGGGTCCTAACTAATCCCTCTACCTGGAGGTACTGTTAAAGGTACAGAGGTCCAGGCCACCAGCGTAAACCCTGTCTCCTATCAATCCCTGCCAACTGTAATCTAGTCCTAAGAAGGACCCTGATTACCACCAAAGGGAATGAACAGGTAACGGTTAATGAACAGAAAGACATACAAGAAAGACAAGAAATAAAGTAAATAAAGTCTTACATACAACACTCACACACAGTAGGAACACCTAAGGTCTCAGAGATAAACTATAAGCTGTAAGAGTAAAAACAACTAAGGAGCTCTTAGCTTAAGTATTCTCAGAACCGATCCAGTCTGCTAGACTACATGAATGCTTTCACCGGCATCTAACAAGCAGACTGGCAGGTATATGAAGGAATCTAATTAGAACATAATCAAAAGCAGCCGGGCGAGGCTGGACCTAGTCTTAGCAAAGAGCTAGGTAAAATTAACTCCCTCATTACCAAACACAAAGAAACAGCAACTCAGCTGTGAGAAGTCAGAGTGTGTAATCGCGACGATCCTCGTGGCGATACACCCATGACACACAGTACATAGGGCCGTGCAGTAATGGCTCCTGTCCTCTCACTGTACATAGGGCCGTGCTGGAATGGCTCCTGTCCTCTCACTGTACATAGGGCCGTGCTGGAATAGCTCCTGTCCTCTCACAGTACATGGAGCCGTGCTGTAATGGCTCCTGTCCTCTCACAGTACATAGGGCCATGCAGTAATGGCTCCTGTCCTCTCACAGTACATAGGGCCGTGCAGTAATGGCTCCTGTCCTCTCACTGTACATAGGCCCCTGCTGGAATGGCTCCTGTCCTCTCACTGTACATAGGGCCGTGCAGTAATGGCTCCTGTCCTCTCACAGTACATAGGTCCGTGCTGGAATGGCTCCTGTCCTCTCACTGTACATAGGGCCGTGCAGTAATGGCTCCTGTCCTCTCACAGTACATAGGGCCGTGCAGTAATGGCTCCTGTCCTCTCACTGTACATAGGGCCGTGCTGGAATGGCTCCTGTCCTCTCACTGTACATAGGGCCGTGCTGGAATAGCTCCTGTCCTCTCACAGTACATGGAGCCGTGCTGTAATGGCTCCTGTCCTCTCACAGTACATAGGGCCATGCAGTAATGGCTCCTGTCCTCTCACTGTACATAGGGCCGTGCAGTAATGGCTCCTGTCCTCTCACTGTACATAGGGCCGTGCAGTAATGGCTCCTGTCCTCTCACTGTACATAGGGCCGTGCTGGAATGGCTCCTGTCCTCTCACTGTACATAGGGCCGTGCATGGAATGGCTCCTGTCCTCTCACTGTACATAGGGCCGTGCAGTAATGGCTCCTGTCCTCTCACGTACATAGGGCCAGTGCAGTAATGGCTCCTGTCCTCTCACTGTACATAGGGCCGTGGCAAGAACGCACTCACTGTAAAGCAGTGTGAATGGCTCCTGTGCTCCTGACAGTACATAGGGCCGTGCGAATGGCTCCTGTCCTCTCACTGTACATAGGGCCGTGCTGGAATGGTCTGTCCTCTCATGTACATAGGGCCGTGCTGGAATGCTCCTGTCCTCTCACGTACATGGGCGTGCGTAATGGCTCCTGTCCTCTCACAGTACATAGGGCCATGCAGTAATGGCTCCTGTCCTCTCACGTACATAGGGCCGTGCGTAATGGCTCCTGTCCTCTCACTGTACATAGGCCTGCGGAATGGTCCTGTCTCTCACTGTACATAGGGCCGTGCGTATGGCTCCTGTCCTCTCACGTACATAGGCCGTGCGAATGGCTCCTGTCCTCTCACTGTACATAGGGCCGTGCAGTAATGGCTCCTGTCCTCTCACGTACATAGGGCCGTGCAGTAATGGCTCCTGTCCTCTCACTGTACATAGGGCCGTGCGATGGCTCCTGTCCTCTCACTGTACATAGGGCCGTGCTGGAATGCTCCTGTCCTCTCACGTACATGGGCCGTGCGTAATGCTCCTGTCCTTCACGTACATAGGGCCTGCAGTAATGGCTCCTGTCCTCTCACGTACATAGGGCCGTGCAGTAATGGCTCCTGTCCTCTCACTGTACATAGGCCCTGCTGAATGGCTCTGTCCTCTCACTGTACATAGGGCCGTGCGGAATGGCTCTGTCTCCACTGTACATAGGGCCTGCTGGAATGCCTGTCCTCTCACGTACATAGGGCCGTGCAGTAATGGCTCCGTCCTCTCACTGTAATAGGCCTGCAATAATGGCTCCTGTCCTTCACTGTCATAGGCCTGCTGGAATGGCTCTGTCCTCTCACGTACATAGGCCGTGCGAATGGCTCCTGTCCCCACTGTACATAGGGCCTGCAGTAATGGCTCCTGTCCTCTCACGTACATAGGGCCGTGCAGTAATGGCTCCTGTCCTCTCACTGTACATGGCCTGCTAATGGCTCCTGTCCTCTCACTGTACATAGGGCCGTGCTGAATGGCTCCTGTCCTCACACTGTACATAGGCCGTGCTAATGCTCCTGTCCTCTCACGTACATAGGGCCGTGCAGTAATGGCTCGTCCTCTCACTGTAATAGGGCCGTGCTAATGGCTCCTGTCCTCTCACTGTACATAGGGCCGTGCTGGAATGGCTCCTGTCCTCTCACGTACATAGGGCCGTGCAGTAATGGCTCTGTCCTCTCACTGTACATAGGCCGTGCGTAATGGCTCCTGTCCTCTCACTGTACATAGGGCCGTGCTGGAATGGCTCCTGTCCTCTCACTGTACATAGGGCCGTGCAGTAATGGCTCCTGTCCTCTCACAGTTATAGGGCCTGCAGTAATGGTCCTGTCCCTTACTGTACATAGGGCCGTGCAGTAATGGCTCGTCCTCTCACTGTCTAGCGTAGGGCCCTGTCCTCGTACATGGCCTGCGTATGCTCCTTCTCTACGTACATAGGCCTGCTGGAATGGCTCCTGTCCTCTACGTACATGGCCGGCAGTAATGGCTCCGTCCTCTCACGTCATAGGGCCTGCAGTAATGGCTCCTGTCCTCACTGTACATAGGGCCCTAGTAATGGCTCTGTCCTCTCACTGTACATAGGGCCTCAGTAATGGCTCTGTCCTCTCACTGTACATAGGGCCGTGCAGTAATGCTCTGTCCCTCACTGTACATAGGCCTGCGGAATGGCTCTGTCCTCTCACTGTACATAGGGCCGTGCAGTAATGCTCCTGTCCTTCACTGTCATAGGCCTGCGAATGGCTCCTGCCTTCACTGTCATAGGCCCCTGCTGGAATGGCTGCTGTCCTCTCACTGTCATAGGCCTGCTGGAATGGCTCTGTCTTCACTGTACATAGGGCCGTGCGAATGGCTCCTGTCCTCTACTGTACATAGGGCCGTGCAGTAATGGCTCCTGTCCTCTCACTGTACATAGGGCCGTGCAGTAATGGCTGCTGTCCTCTCACTTACATAGGGCCGTGCTGAATGGCTCCTGTCCTCTCACTGTACATAGGGCCGTGCAGTAATGGCTCCTGTCCTCTCACTGTACATAGGACATCTGGAATGGCTGCTGTACTCTCACTGTACATAGGCCCCTGCGGAATGGCTCCTGTCCTCTCACGTACATAGGGCCGTGCAGTAATGGCTCCTGTCCTTCACTGTACATAGGGCCGTGCAGTAATGGCTCCTGTCCTCTCACTGTACATAGGGCCGTGCAGTAATGGCTCCTGTCCTCTCACTGTACATAGGGCCGTGCAGTAATGGCTCCTGTCCTCTCACTGTACATAGGGCGTGCGTAATGGCTCCTGTCCTCTCACTGTACATAGGGCCGTGCAGTAATGGCTCCTGTCCTCTCACTGTACATAGGGCCGTGCTGAATGGCTCCTGTCCTCTCACTGTACATAGGGCCGTGCAGTAATGGCTCCTGTCCTCTCACTGTACATAGGCCATCCTGGAATGGCTGCTGTCCTCTCACTGTACATAGGTCCCTGCTGGAATGGCTCCTGTTCTCTCACAGTACATAGGGCCTGCAGTAATGGCTCCTGTCCTGTCACTGTGCATAGGCCCCTGTGGAATGGCTCCTGTCCTCTCACTGTACATAGGCCATCCTGGAATGGCTGCTGTCCTCTCACTGTACATAGGTCCTGCTGGAATGGCTCCTGTCCTCTCACAGTACATAGGGCCGTGCAGTAATGGCTCCTGTCCTCGAACTGTACATAGGGCCGTGCAGTAATGGCTCCTGTCCTCTCACTGTACATAGGGCCGTGCAGTAATGGCTCCTGTCCTCTCTCTGTACATAGGGCCGTGGCAGTAATGGCTCCTGTCCTCTCACTGTACATAAGGCCGTGCTGGAATGGCTGCTGTCCTCTCACTGTACATAGGACCATCCTGGAATGGCTGCTGTGCTCTCACTGTACATAGGTCCTGCTGAATGGCTCCTGTCCTCTCATCAGTACATAGGGCGTGTAGTAATGGCTCCTGTCCTCTCACTGTACATATGGCCGTGCAGTAATGGCTCCTGTCCTCTCACTGTACTAGGGCCGTGCAGTAATGGCTCTGTCCTCTCACTGTACATAGGGCCCCTGCTGGAATTGCTCCTGTCCTCTCACTGTACATAGGGCCGTGAAGTAATGGCTCCTGTCCTCTCACTGTACATAGGTCCCTGCTGTAATAGCTCCTGTCCGCTCACTGTGCATAGGGCCGTGCAGTAATAATGGCTCCTGTCCTCTCACTGTACATAGGGCCGTGCAGTAATAATGGCTCCTGTCTGCTCACTGTACATACGGCCATGTAGTAATGGCTCCTGTCCTCTCACTGTACATAGGCCCTTGCTGGAATGGCTCCTGTCCTCTCACTGTACATAGGTCCCTGCTGTAATGGCTCCTGTCCGCTCACTGTGTATAGGGCCGTGCAGTAATAATGGCTCCTGTCCTCTCACTGTACATAGGGCCGTGCAGTAATAATTGCTCCTGTCTGCTAACTGTACATACGGCCATATAGTAATGGCTCCTGTCCTCTCACTGTACATAGGCCCCTGCTGGAATGGCTCCTGTCCTCTCACTGTACATAGGCCCCTGCTGGAATGGCTCCTGTCCTCTCACTGTATGTAAGGTTCTGTATACATGTTCCTGAAACTCAGTTTGTTCGTCAGCTATTTTACTTTCTGTCTTGCTGTAGCTATCTTGCCCTCAGTCAATATGGAGTTTCCAGCTTGCATGTTCCCGCCCTGATTCTCTCCTTTTGCTTCTTAAGCAGCCACAGCTGAGCAATCAGTGCTTCAGAATCTAGCCTGCAGTGAACCTGTGATCTGACTCCTGAAGCCTTGGACCTTGTACTCCAGCTATTCCTACTGAGGAACTCTGAAGCACTTGTGGACTCTGAACCCTGCTCTTTGAAAGACCCACGTTTGCATGGACTTACGGTAACAGAGAAGAAGATCCTGAACCTGTTGTGGAGAGTGATTGCTGAGCTTAGATTACTCTGGCCTGCTGTGTCTCCTGCTTCTGTGTCTGCAAACTGTGTGACTATTTTTGCCAACTTGTATGAAGTAATACAAGACTTTCTATATCAAACCTGTGTCTCATGTATGTTCATCGCACCCAAGCACAAGACGCTATATGAACTGTACTACATACATTACAAGATTCTGAAGCCAAACGTTAGTGTCTGCTGGGTCTGGAAAGGCTGTGTCTGCTGTAACTGTGGATATCGGATGTCCAGTTGTACTTTCTGTGATGACAGTGGTTGTGACTTCTCACAACCATTCCAGGTGAGCAATTCCCTTAAGTGTTTTTTTTTTCTGCAGTGTTACCACAAGTAAACACTATTGTTTTTTTTTTTTTCTTTTCTCTTTTTTGTCTGCTGTAACTGTGGATATCAGATGTCCGGTTGAACTTTCTGTGATGATAGTGGTTGTGACTTCTCACAACCATTCCAGGTGAGCAGTTCCCTTAATTTTTTTTTTCTCTGCAGTGTTACCACAGGTAAACACTATTGTTTTTTTTTTTTTTCTCCTCTCCTCTTCTTCCAGTACTCCTGTCTTAAAAGATCTGGAAGATGGAGGCCCGCATAAAGGAACTTTGCGGAGTGACTGATAATATCCTTGCAGATTTGCAGAATATAAAGACCCGTTTTACAAACCTACAGGACCTCAATAATCACAATTTGCAAGTGTTTGGACAGACTGCCCAGGATTTGCGAGCCAGGATTGAGGTTCTAGAGGAGCGAGTCCAGGCTCCTGCCGTAGCCCCGAGTTCTGGGATTCCCAAGTTGCCCCCTTTTCGTTTTGGCGGTGAACGTGAGAAATTCAGGGGATTTATTAATCAATGCAATCTTTTTTTTTCCGCACATGCTTCACAATTTCCCACTGAACGATCTAAGGTGCTTACTATAATTATGTTGCTTACCAACAAGGCTTTGATGTGGGCAAACCCTCTGATTGAGACTGAGGATGATTGTTTGAATCACCTTGATGCTTTTATTTCAGCCATGGGGCAGGTGTTTGATGACCCCAATCGAGGTGCAACAGCTGAAGCAGCCATGTTAGCTTTGCGCCAAGGTAAGCACTCGGTAGCTGAATATGCCTTGGATTTCAGGAGATGGGCCCTTGATACCACCTGGGACAGTTCCGCCAAAAAATCTATTTTTCGAAAGGGGTTATCTCCACTGATTAAGGATGAACTTGCTCGTGCCGACCCTCCCACTGCGTTAGGTGACTTTATTAACTACTGCATTCGTATTGATACTCGTCTGACTGAACGCAGGCAAGAGAGATGGTTCGAAAGCAATCGCACTAACCTTTTCCTACCTTCCTCTCCAGCTAAGGAACCTTTGAGTAGGATTACACGGGAACCTGAACCTGAACCCATGCAGGTAGATTCTTTACAACGACGGGTTAGTGATGCACGCAAGGAACATCGTTTTAAGGAGAATCTATGTTTCTATTGTGGTAAGTCAGGGCACTTCATTATAAACTGCCCCAGCCATTCTCGTAAGACTACTGCAGCACTCATTCACTGTGAGTGTTGCGAGAGGGGATCTGTCAGGTCCGAGCCTCAGGCTCCAGAGAGATCTGCAGCAACAGATCTTGATTTCTCGGACTTAAACTCCGTTACCTCTGAGAACGTTGACTGTGTAAACGCTGCCATTTTTCAAGTTTCCTCAGCGGTGTCCCAGCTGAGTTGTAAGAAAAATAATTCTCATTGCTTTCTTTCCATCAAACTCTGGGTTGACTCAGCTTGGGTGTCTAGCTCTGCTATGATCGACTCAGGGGCAAGTGGAAATTTTATGGATGTCTCCTTTGCTCTGAAACAGGGGATACGTTCAGTGAAGAAGGCTGCTCCAGTACAGATGGAAACTGTGGATGGCTCCCTGCTGACCTCTGGACCAGTGGATCAGGAAACAGAGCCTTTGAGGGTTCTTATGGGTAAAGATCATCAAGAGAAACTGTCCTTTATGCTTATCTCTTCTCCCCACTTTCCTATTATTCTAGGGCTACCATGGCTGCAGGCTCAGAATCCTACCATTAACTGGGAGACCAAGGAATTACACTTTCCAGAGAAACAGATGAGTCCAAAGGTTTCAGCTTGCTCTGTTCCTAAAGGAACCATGTCAGTCCCTGAACTACCAGCTGTATACCAGGACTATGTGGATTTATGTGACAAGAAGAACGCTGACCAGCTTCCTCCTCACCGTCCATATGATTGTCCAATTGAATTATTGCCTGGAGCAGAGATACCTTTTGGTAAGATCTACCCCTGGCGGGGCCCGAGCTAAAGGCTTTAAAGGATTACATAGACGAAAATCTAGCCAAGGGCTTCATACGCCCCTCTTCATCTCCTGCAGGTGCACCCATCTTCTTTGTAAAGAAGAAAGATGGATCTCTGAGACCCTGCGTAGACTATAGGGAACTCAATAAGGTTACTATTAGAAACCGTTATCCATTGCCTTTAATCCCTGAGTTATTGGAGAGAGTGCGACATGCCAAAATTTTCTCTAAACTAGATCTTCGTGGGGCCTATAACTTAGTCCGTATTAGACCTGGGGATGAATGGAAGACTGCATTCAGGTCACGCTATGGACACTTTGAATATCTAGTTATGCCCTTTGGTCTGAGTACCGCCCCAGCCACTTTCCAACACTTGGTGAATGACATCTTCAGGGATCTCCTAGATACATTCGTGGTGATTTATTTGGATGATATTCTAATTTTTTCTAACTCCACAGAGGAACATCATGGACATGTGAGAATGGTCTTGGAACGTCTAAGACAAAATCATCTTTACATCAAACTTGAAAAGTGTGAATTCCATAGGACCGAAATTCAATTTCTGGGGTATGTACTGTCTACACAAGGAATTAGTATGGATGGAAGCAAAACCCAAGCCATCAAGGATTGGCCAAGTCCTAGAAATGTGAAGGAGGTACAGCGCTTCATCGGGTTTGCCAACTTCTATAGACGTTTCATTAGAAATTTCTCTGAGGTAGTGTCACCTATCACCCAAGTTACCCGGAAAGAGTCTAGGTTCTCCTGGACTCCCCAAGCCCAGGAAGCATTTTCCCGTCTAAAAGATAAATTTACCACTGCACCTATCCTAGTACATCCCAACCCCGAGCTTGCCTTCATAATAGAGGTGGATGCTTCAGACTGTGCCGTTGGAGCTATACTCTCTCAGAGAACAGGTGAGAAGAATGTCTTGCATCCCTGTGCCTTCTTTTCCCAGCAGTTGTCTTCGGCTGAGAGGAACTACGATGTGGGCAATAGAGAGTTGTTGGCCATTATTGCAGCCTTCAAAGAATGGAGACACCTTCTTCAGGGAGCTGCACAGCAAATAGTCGTCCTGACAGACCATCGTAACCTTGAATTTATCAGGTCGGCTAAGTGCCTGACTCCTTGCCAGGCTCGCTGGAATCTTTTCTTAAACCAATTTAATTTTATCATTTCTTATAGACCAGGATCGCGCAATGGAAAGGCTGATGCACTCTCTAGGATTTACTCAGCAGAGACACGTCCAATTACTCCTCCTAAGACTATTCTTCCTGACTCTAGATTCCTAGGAGTGATTCATAATCAAGACCTACTTAAGGACATCAAGGAAGCATACTATGCGGATTCCTTTTTGGCACAACCCCCAAGGGACGTAAGTCTTGTCTTTAAGAATGGTGTGTGGATTCAGGGACAACGCCTGTATATTCCTGAAACAGTCAGATTGAGAGTATTGCAACTCATTCACGATTCCAAGATAGCTGGGCATAGAGGAATTCTAAAGACACAGGAATTTCTTTCTCGTTTCTTTTGGTGGCCCACTTGCAGGAAGGATGTTTTAAACTATGTCACTTCATGTGAAGTCTGTGCAAGATGCAAAACACCTCGCTCCTCACCAACTGGTCTGTTGCAACCTCTTCCCACTGGTGGGCGAGACAAATTTTTTACCTTCAGGGAAGCATGTAAATTGTATTTTCGGCTTCGGCCTCGATCATCAGGGAGTGAAGAGCAGAGAGTGGGAATTGTTATCTCGCTCCTACAAGGGGACCCTCAATCCTGGGCCTTCTCTCTTCCTCCGGGATCCCCGGCTCTACAGTCAGTAGATCGATTTTTTACTGCCCTGGGTTTGGTATATGATGACCCAGATCGGGTCTCTCTTGCTGAGACAAAATTACGTAAGATACAGCAGGGAGATCGTCCGGCGGAGGAATTTGCTTCTGAGTTCCGTAGATGGGCCACAGATACTCAGTGGAATGACCCAGCTCTTAGGAGCCAGTTTTGTCATGGGCTTTCTGACAAATTAAAGGACGTTTTGGCTCAGTATGATTCTCCTCCATCACTGGAGGCTGCTATGGCCCTAGCTATCCGTACTGATAGACGGCTCCGGGAGAGGTGCGAGGTAACTCCGCCCCTGTTGTTACTCCACCTACTACTAAAGTCCCTTATGTTGAGGTTCCCCTTGTCTGTTCGGAGGAGCCTATGCAGTTGGGAGGGACATCATTTCGTAGGAGGGGATTGGCGGTACGCCGCAGGACTAGAAGGTGTTTCTTCTGCGGGAAAGAGGGACATTTTGTTGGGGATGTCCATCCCGTGCCTTGTTGAGCAAAAAGTCGCCGGAAAACTGTTAATCCCAGGTTGTGTGGTGGACGACAACCTGGGAGTATGTATTTCGTCCGCTAGTTCTTCTCAGTTCCTTGTACCAGTGGAGGTGGTGGTTGGTACGAGAGTGGAGAGATTTTCTGTTCTTCTTGATAGTGGGTCCGGGGCTAATCTGGTTGACGCTCAGTTTGCTCAGGCTCAAGGTATGCATCTGAGTGTATTGGTCAAACCGATCCCTATATTCTCCATTGACGCCAGGCCTCTCGGCCAAGGTAGCTTTGTTCATGAGGTTCATAACATTGACCTTCGGGTAGGGGCAATACATAGGGAACTATTATCTTGTTATGTGTTGGAGGGTCTACCTACTCCTATTGTGTTGGGACTTCCTTGGTTGGTTAAACATAACCCTGTGATTAATTGGCAGTCCAGAGATATAAGCCAATGGGGGGAGTTTTGCAAAAGTAACTGCATGAACACAGTCATCAGTGCGGTCGTGCCTAGTACTTTGCCTCCTTTTTTGGAGGACTTTGGGGATGTGTTCTCTGAGGAGGGGTGTCAGGAGTTGCCTCCTCATCGCGTGTATGACTGCTCTATTAATTTACTTCCTGATGCTAAGTTACCTAAAGCTAGGTTATATAACCTTTCTGGTCCTGAGAGGCAGGCTATGAAAGATTATATTTCGGAAAGTCTGGCCAAAGGGCATATTAGACCTTCATCTTCCCCAGTGGCCGCGGGGTTCTTCTTTGTGAAGAAAAAAGATGGAGGCCTACGCCCTTGCTTGGATTTCCGCGAACTTAATCGGATTACTGTTCGAGATCCGTATCCACTCCCTCTGATTCCTGATCTCTTCAATCAAATTGTTGGCGCCAAATGGTTCTCTAAATTGGATCTCAGGGGGGCGTATAATCTGATTAGGATAAAAGAGGGGGATGAGTGGAAAACGGCGTTTAACACGCCGGAGGGACATTATGAGAACCTTGTCATGCCTTTTGGTCTGACTACTGCACCAGCAGTATTCCAACATTTTGTTAATGACATTTTTCGTCATCTGGTGGGGCTGTTTGTGGTCGTATATTTGGATGACATTTTAATTTACTCACCAGATCTTGTGTCTCACCAGGAGCATGTGAGACAGGTGTTGCAGATCTTGCGAGACAATAAACTATACGCCAAATTGGAAAAGTGTGTATTCGCCGTACAGGAACTTCAGTTTTTGGGTTTCTTGGTGTCAGCCTCCGGTTTCCGTATGGACCCTGAAAAGGTGAGAGCAGTGCTTGAATGGGATCAGCCAGAGGATCTTAAGGCTCTGCAGCGTTTTCTGGGGTTTGCTAACTACTACCGGAAATTTATTTGTAATTTCTCATCTGTTGTCAAACCTCTCACTGACATGACAAGAAAAGGGACGGATTTTTCTAAATGGTCGGACAAAGCTTGCCAAGCTTTTTCCTCTTTGAAAAAATGTTTTGCTTCGGCACCCGTTCTCATCCAACCAGATGCATCACAGCCGTTCGTTGTGGAGGTGGACGCGTCTGACGTAGGGGTGGGTGCAATATTGTCCCAGGGTCCGTCCCCTGGTAAATGGCATCCGTGCGCTTTCTTTTCTAAAAAATTGTCGTCCGCAGAAAGGAATTATGATATCGGCAATAGGGAACTTTTGGCCATTAAGTTGGCTTTTGAAGAATGGCGTCACTTTTTGGAGGGGGCAGTCCACCCGGTCACCGTCATTACTGATCACAAGAACCTGCTGTATTTGGAATCTGCTAAGCGTCTGAATTCCAGACAAGCTCGATGGTCGTTGTTTTTTACCAGGTTTAATTTTGTTGTCACTTATCGCCCTGGATCTAAGAATGTTAAGGCGGATGCCTTGTCTCGCAGTTTCCCAGGGGCCGGGAAAATGGATGACCCGATTTCCTATCCTTCAGGAGGGGGTGGTAGTGTCGGCTGTATGTTCTGAGCTTGAGGAGGAGGTGTTAGAGGCTCAGGGGGACGCCCCTGCAGGACCTCCAGGGAGACTGTTTGTCCCAAATCAGTTGAGACAAAAGGTTATTGAGGCACATCATAATTCTGCTTTAGCAGGACATCCAGGGAGTAAGGCTACTTTAGATCTCCTTTCTCGCCGGTTTTGGTGGCCTAACGTTAATAAAGATGTTTTAACTTTTGTCGCGTCCTGTGGGGTTTGTGCTCGCTCTAAGACCCCTCATACCCGTCCGTCTGGGACCCTCTTACCCTTGAAACTTCCGGAGCGTCCATGGACTCATTTGTCTATGGACTTCATCACGGACCTTCCTCAGTCGTCAGGGAAGACTGTCATACTGGTGGTTGTTGACAGGTTCAGTAAGATGGCACATTTCATTGCTCTTCCTGCCCTCCCTAATGCTAAAACTCTGGCGCAGGTGTTCATTGGGGAGATTGTGAGACTTCATGGGTTGCCTTCTGATGTGGTGTCAGATAGGGGGTCTCAGTTTGTGTCCAAGTTTTGGAGGGCATTTTGTTTACGTCGGGGGATGCAATTGTCATTTTCCTCGGCTTTTCATCCGCAGACCAATGGTCAGACAGAGCGTCTGAATCAAAGCCTAGAGACTTATCTTCGGTGTTTTGTCTCAGAGAACCAGGAGGACTGGTCTTCTTTCTTGCCTCTGGCAGAGTTCGCTCTTAACAACAGGCGGAGCGAGTCCACTGGTAAGTCCCCGTTTTTTGGGGCATATGGTTTTCATCCCCAGTTTTGTACATTCAATGGGGGGGGCCCTTCTGGGGTTCCTGAGGAGGAGCGTTTCTCGTCGTCACTTGCTTCAGTGTGGAGAGGTGTATTGAATAATCTGAGTGCTATGGGGAACCGTTATAAACGTATGGCTGATAGGAGGAGAGTTTCTGGTCCAGATCTTAATGTGAACGATCTGGTATGGTTGTCTACCAGGAATATAAAACTTAAAGTTCCCTCCTGGAAGCTGGGCCCAGATTCATCGGGCCGTACAGGATCAGTTCCATAATTAATCCTGTGGCATTTCGTCTGGACCTCCCTCCTACGTTTAAAATTCATAATGTGTTCCACAAGTCATTACTTAAGAGGTACGTGGCACCAGTCATACCATCACCTCTACCTCCTCCTCCAGTGGTGGTCAATGGTAACTTGGAGTTTCAAGTGTCAAAGATCATTGACTCACGTCTGAATCGCCGGTCCCTTCAGTACTTGGTGCATTGGAAGGGGTATGGTCCAGAGGAGAGGACGTGGGTTCCTGCGTCTGACATTAACGCAGATCGTTTGGTGCGGACCTTCCACAGAACTCACCCGGGCAAACCTGGCCCTGAGGGTCCGGAGGCCCCTCGTAGAAGGGGGGGTACTGTCATGTGTGCATCGCCACGAAGATCGTCGCGGTTGCACATTCTGACTTCTCACAGCTGAGTTGCTGTTTCTTTGTGTTTGGCAGTTAGGGAGTTAATTCTGTCTGTGCTCAGTTCTGGGACTGGGTGCAGTTTCTCCCGGCTGCAATTAATTATTTGTTGATTGGTTTCCTTTAAATCTCTGGTTGTCTGTGTTGGGAGTTGCCAGTGAAATTCTTCATGCAGACCACAGATAGGATTGTATCTGTATAGACTTAAGTTAAAGAGCTCCTTAGTTGTTTTAAGCTCACCTTGCTTAGAGTTTAATATCCCAGATCATTTATGTTCCTTCTGTGTTTGAGTGTGTATGCAAGTCTGTGTTTTCTCCAGTCTGTCTTATATGTCTAATCTGTGTATTTAGCAGAGATCAGCCCATATCCCTTTGGTGGTAATCAGAATCCTTCTTAGGACTGATTACAGGGTTCAGGGACTGATAGGAGACAGGGTTAGGCTGGAGACTTGGACCTCTGAACCATTATCAGTACCTCCAAGGTGAGGGATTAGTTAGGACCCCAGTTTAGGGTCAGGTTAGACCCCGGTCCTCCTCTTTCCTGTGACAGTGTATCAAGTCCTCAAGATTAACCCTGAGTTCAGCGGATATCGTGTCAGGTAAATCTATTCTATATTTACATGCTGATGTTGCTAATCTATATGTTGTATAGAGTGTTGTTCTTTTAAGAATAGTTTACTGACATCGTACACATATCATAAGACCGCGTGACAAGCTATTCCTACTGAGGAACTCTGAAGCACTTGTGGACTCTGAACCCTGCTCTTTGAAAGACCCACGTTTGCATGGACTTACGGTAACAGAGAAGAAGATCCTGAACCTGTTGTGGAGAGTGATTGCTGAGCTTAGATTACTCTGGCCTGCTGTGTCTCCTGCTTCTGTGTCTGCAAACTGTGTGACTATTTTTGCCAACTTGTATGAAGTAATACAAGACTTTCTATATCAAACCTGTGTCTCATGTATGTTCATCGCACCCAAGCACAAGACGCTATATGAACTGTACTACATACATTACACTGTACATAGGGTCGTGCAGTAATGACTCCTGTCCTCTCACTGTACATAGGGCCGTGCACTAATGGCTCCTGTCCTCTCACTGTACATAGGTCCCTGCTGGAATGGCTCCTGTCCTCTCACTGTGCATAGGGCCGTGCAGTATTGGCTCCTGTCCTCTCACAGTACATGGGGCCGTGCAGTAATGGCTCCGCTCCTGTCCTCTCACAGTACATGGGGCCGTGCAGTAATGGCTCCTGTCCTCTCACAGTACATGAGGCCGTGCAGTAATGGCCCCTGTCCTCTCACAGTACATGGGGCCGTGCAGTAATGGCTACTGTCCTCGCACAGTACATGGGGCCGTGCAGTAATGGCTCCTGTCCTCTCACTGTACATAGGTCCCTGCTGTAATGGCTCCTGTCCGCTCACTGTGCATAGGGCCGTGCAGTAATAATGGCTCCTGTCCTCTCACTGTACATAGGACCGTGCAGTAATAATTGCTCCTGTCTGCTAACTGTACATACGGCCATTTAGTAGTGGCTCCTGTCCTCTCACTGTGCATAGGCCCCTGCTGGAATGGCTCCTGTCCTCTCACTGTACATAGGGCCGTGCAGTAATGGCTCCTGTCCGCTCACTGTACATAGGGCCGTGGAGTAATGGCTCCAGTACTCTCACTGTACATAGGGCCGTCCAGTAATGGCTCCTGTCCTCTTACAGTACATAGGGCCGTGCAGTAATGGCTCCTGTCCTCTCATTGTACATAGTGCCGTGCAGTAATGGCTCCTGTCCTCTTACAGTACATAGGGCCGTGCAGTAATGGCTGCTGTCCTTTCACTGTACACAGGGCCGTCCAGTAATGGCTCCTGTCCTCTTACAGTACATAGGGCCGTGCAGTAACAGCTCCTGTCCGCTCACTGTACATAGGGCCGTGCAGTAATGGCTCCTGTCCTCTTACAGTAAATAGGGCCGTGCAGTAATGGCTCCAGTCCTCTCACTGTACATAGGGCGCGTGCACTAATGGCTCCTGTCCTCTCACTGTACATAGGTCCCTGCTGGAATGGCTCCTGTCCTCTCACTGTGCATAGGGCCGTGCAGTATTGGCTCCTGTCCTCTCACAGTACATGGGGCCGTGCAGTAAAGGCTCCGCTCCTGTCCTCTCACAGTACATGGGGCCGTGCAGTAATGGCTCCTGTCCTCTCACAGTACATGAGGCCGTGCAGTAATGGCCCCTGTCCTCTCACAGTACATGGGGCCGTGCAGTAATGGCTCCTGTCCTCTCACAGTACATGGGGCCGTGCAGTAATGGCTCCTGTCCTCTCACTGTACATAGGGCCGTGCAGAAATGGCTCCTGTCCTCTCACTGTACATAGGGCCGTGCAGTAATGGCTGCTGTCCTCTCACTGTACATAGGGCCGTGCAGTAATGGCTCCTATCCTTTCACAGTACATAGGGCCATGCCGTAATGGCTCCTGTCCTCTCACAGTACATAGGGCCGTGCAGTAATGGCTCCTGTCCTCTCACTGTGCATAGGGCCGTGCAGTAATGGCTCCTGTCCTCTCACAGTACATAGGGCCGTGCAGTAATGGCTGCTGTCCTCTCACTGTACATAGGCCCCTGCTGAAATGGCTCCTGTCCTCTCACTGTACATAGGCCCCTGCTGGAATGGCTCCTGTCCTCTCACTGTACATAGGGCCGTGCAGTAATGGCTCCTGTCCTCTCACTGTACATAGGTCCCTGCTGGAATGGCTTCTGTCCTCTCACTGTGCATAGGGCCGTGCAGTAATGGCTCCTGTCCTCTCACAGTACATGGGGCCGTGCAGTAATGGCTCCGCTCCTGTCCTCTCACAGTACATGGGGCCGTGCAGTAATGGCTCCTGTCCTCTCACAGTACATGGGGCCGTGCAGTAATAGCTCCTGTCCTCTCACAGTACATGGGGCCGTGCAGTAATGGCTGTTAGAACTTTCTTGTTAGGTTTTTCCTATCTTGCTAGTCACATGACCTTTTTTGCCTACTTAATCCTGCTCCACCCTTCTGGCTTTGCTGGACTTCATTGTAATTTCTCCTCTTAAGCTAGCCGGGTGCTTTGTTACCTTACTCAAATAGTTTTGCTTGGTCTTCGGACCTCTATGTTCTATGTTGTTTGTTTTTCTTTTTACTGCTACAACTTCTGCTACAACTTCCTCGCATCTATAGGTCTTCGTTCAGACTAGCTGAGGACTTTAGCGGGTCTGATCGCAGGATCAGGTTCCCCATTACATCGTAGGGATTGAGCTTAGCTCTATTGTAGGGACAGATATCCCTTTCTTTCCTTAGTGCTTGTAGCAGAACATAACAGTATGTCCAGTCAAACAAAAAAAAAAAATATCTCTAAGGAAAGATTTCCAGTTTCCATTATGGTGTCGGTTCAGGAGTTGGCTCAACGCCTGCAGGGATTCTCTCTGGAGGTGTCCGAGCTCCAGCAACACGTGAGTAGGTGTTCTGGAGCACATAATAATAATAATAATCTTTATTTATATAGCGCCAACATATTCCGCAGCGCTTTACAGTTTAACAGTTTCAAAACTTAAGTCATAAGTAACAACGTTAACCATACAATAATTAAAGCAAAATAAGCCGACCCTTGTCGTGAGAGCTTACAATATACAATGAGGTGGGGAAGATACAAAGTACAGGTGTGTATATACAATGGTGCATTTACAATGATGGTCCAGCCATCTTGAGGGACTGAGGGATGGATGGAGATAGTGAATGGGCTACATATACACACTTAAACATAGAACGACTTTGATTAGTGAATGTGATAGGCCACTCTGAACAAATGTGTTTTGAGGGAGCGCCTGAAACCATGCAAATTGTGGATAGTCCTAATTTCTTGGGGTAGAGCATTCCAGAGGATTGGCGCAGCGTGGGAGAAGTCTTGGAGTCGGGAGTGGGAGGTACGGATTAGTGCAGAGGTTAGTCGAAAGTCGTTTGCAGAGCGCAGCAGTCGGTTAGGCCGATAGATAGAAATGAGGGAGGAGATGTAGGGGGGTGCTGCACTGTGGAGAGCTTTGTGGGTGAGAACAAGTACTTTGAATTGGATCCTATAATGAATGGGCAGCCAGTGTAAGGACTGGCGAAGAGCGGACGCGTCCGAGTACCGATTAGCCAGATGGATGACCCTGGCTGCTGCATTAAGGATGGACTGGAGAGGGGATAGTCGAGTAATGGGGAGGCCAAGTAATAGAGCGTTGCAGTAGTCCAGGCGGGAGTGGATCAATGCTACAGTGAGGGTTTTTGTTGTTTCCATGGTGAGAAAAGGGCGGATTCTAGAGATGTTCTTTAGGTGTAGACGGCAAGAGCGGGCAAGAGATTGTATATGGGAGGTGAAGGAGAGATTGGTGTCAAACATAACACAAAGACAGCGAGGTTGCTGGGTTGTTATTATGGTGCTGCCCACAGAGAGGGAAATGTCAGATTTAGGGAGGTTAGTAGACGGCGGGAGCAAAAGGAGTTCAGTTTTGGAGAGGTTAAGTTTCAGATAGAGAGCGGACATGATGTTGGAGACTGCGGACAGACAGTCGGTGGCGTTCTGTAGAACAGCCGGGGTAAGGTCGAGGGATGACGTGTATAGTTGTGTGTCATCAGATGGTACTGAAAGCCAAATCTGCTGATGGTCTGTCCAATTGGGGCCGTGTAGAGAGAGAAGAGAAGGGGGCCAAGGACTGAGCCCTGGGGTACACCGACAGTGAGAGGAAGAGGAGATGACGTGGAGCCAGAGAACGAAACACTGAAGGAGCGGTCAGAAAGATAGGAGGAGAACCAGGAGAGAACCGTGTCCTTAATACCTAGTGACTGGAGCCTAGATAGTAGGAGACAGTGGTCAACAGTGTCGAAAGCTGCAGAAAGGTCGAGAAGAATGAGCAGAGAGTGGTCGCCGTTACGTTTTGCTGTCAGTAGGTCATTGGTCACTTTGATGAGTGCAGTTTCAGTCGAATGTAGGGGGTGGAAGCCGGACTGTGAAGGGTCTAGGAGGGAGTGAGTGGAGAGGTAACGGGTAAGGCGGGAGTAGACTAGGCGCTCCAAAAGTTTAGAGATGAAGGGGAGATTGGAGACCGGTCTGTAGTTGTTTGTGCAGGAAGGGTCGAGAGCGGGTTTCTTTAGTAGCGGAGTAATGATGGAGTGTTTGAAGGAGGATGGGAAAATGCCAGAGGAGAGAGAGAGATTAAAGATTGTAGTTAGGTGAGTTGTGACAACTGGAAAGAGAGACTGGAGGAGATGTGAGGGGATGGGGTCGGTAGTGCATGTAGTCGAACGAGAGGAAGAGAGGAGTCTGGAGACTTCTTCTTCTGTGATGGGATCAAATGTGGAAAGTGAGCCAGGGGAAATGCAGGGGGGGATGGGAGTCACAGCACTTGGTGGTTGAGAGCAGATTTCCTGACGGATAGTATCTATTTTTTCTATAAAGTGGGAGGTCAGGTCGTCAGCACAAATGTCTGTGATAGGGGCTTGTGCTTTTGGCCTGAGGAGGGCGTGAAAAGTGTCAAAAAGTTTCTTGGGGTTGTTGGCTAGTGAGGAGATCAGGGTGGTGAAGTAGGTCTGTTTGGCGAGGTGAAGGGCAGCATTATAAGTTCTTAACACAGGAAAGATGTATATCTTCGTACCGTGTTAGCCAGTAGATAGAAAAATATTTAGACTTGAGAGTCCTCAGTGGTTGATACCTTTTAATGGCTAACTGAAAAGATGGTAACAAATTGCAAGCTTTCGAGACTACTTAGGTCTCTTCATGGATCCCTTCATGGATATGGGATTACTTGTATTAAAATCTAACTTCAAATGTGAGAAAGATAGAAAGGTTTGGGAATATAAACTTATGATGACCTTTGACACTCTTAGTGCTGGGATGAATATATCCAAAGGTTTCATGTCTTTCTACATCAATTAAGGAATCTGCTTCTCTGACCTTCTAGGGGCATCAAAACACAAACTCCAATCAGAGGGTAATAAAACTTTCACTCCTTATCTATGAACTGTTCCAATATTTATGTTCATCCTCTGCCATAATGACAGTTCTGCTTCACGTCACTTGTCTTACCTATTGCATTATTCCTGTGTCCTGTTGTATATAAATATGTGATTCTTCAGATTTTGTATTAGTCTTAGCCTGATGAAGAGACCTAAGTAGTCTCGAAAGCTTGCAATTTGTTACCATCTTTTCAGTTAGCCATTAAAAGGTATCAACCACTGAGGACTCTCAAGTCTAAATATTGTAGTGATGAACAGCCAGATCAGGACAGGAAAAAGAGGAGATTGGGGACAGCGATGAGTGTAGGGAGTCTGAAAGTGTCTGAGGGTTAATGGCTTGTAGATTTCTGAATGTGTGGTAGGTAGGAGTGCGCTGGGGTGGTGGAGGATTTGTGAGCATGAAGGAGAGAATGTTGTGGTCAGAGAGTGGAAGCGGTGAGTTATTTAGGTGGGAGATTGAACAGAGGCGGACAAAGACCAGGTCAAGGGTGTTGCCATCCTTGTGTGTGTCTCAGAGGTTGGAAGCTGTGAGAGGCCTAGAGAAGTGGTTAGTGATAGAAGCTGAGATGCAGATGTGGAAGTAGGGCTGTTAATGGGGATGTTGAAGTCTCCAAGGATAAGGGTTGGTAGTTCTGAGGACATGAAGTGCGGCAGCCAGGCTGAGAAGTGGTCAAGGAACTGGGTGGGAGAGTCTGGGGCCGATATATGACCGCTACTCTGAGGGAGAGGGGATGGAAGAGCCTGATGGTGTGGAGCTCAAAAGAAGGGAATGAGAGTGATGGAATTGGGGGGATGACCTGGAAAGTGCATTGTGGGGACAGGAGTATGCCAACTCCACCACCATGTCTGTTTGTGGGTCTCGGGGAATGGAGAACTGTAAACCATCATAGGAAATGGCAGCAGGGGGAGACAGTGTCAGAATCCTGAATCCAGGTTTCAGTGAGGGCCAACAGATTAAGAGAGTGGTTCAGAAAGTAGTTGTGCAGGAAGGATAGCTTGTTGCATGCAGACCGTGGATTCCAGAGGGCACAATTGAAAGAAGGAGATGAGGGGAGTGCAAGTGATTATTATAAGATTATTATGGTTTCATTTCGTGGAGCCAAAGGTACGTTTGCCTGATTTATTTTTTGGTGAACAAGATTTTTTTTTCCTTTAAAAATGCTTGCTTGTTGTATTTTCGTTTGAGACCCAGGTCCTCTGGTGGTGAATCACAGCGCATAGGGTTCATAATGTCACTTTTGCGCAAAAAACTCAGGAGTGGGCCTTTCTCTGCAACCTAGTGATCCATTGCTTTAGATCAGTGGATAGTTTTTTTTCTGCTTTGGGGTTATTGTATGTTGATCCTGATCGTGTCTCATCAACTGAGCCAGGGATCAGGTAATGTGGAAAAATATTGTACTCACTTCCGACGGTGGGCTACTCAGGTGGAGTGGAATGATTCAGCTTTGAAAAGTTTGTTTCTTGCAGGACTAGGTGAAAGGGTTAAATATTTGCTGATTGCTTATCCCATGCCTGGTAACTTGCAGGAGGGTATGCAATTAGCTATACGGGTGGATAGAAGACTGCGGGCAAGGGTTAATGAGAATAAATCCTCTGCCATGTCAGCTCCAAGTCTTGAGAGGGTCTCTACTGACATTGGAGGCCGATGGAGATTGGAGCGATGGCACCCCGCTCTCAGGAAAAAGACCGCAGGTTTTCTGAAGGTTTGTGCTTTTATTGCGGCAAATCTGACCATTTCATTAAGAACTGTGTGCTTCGTATGAACAAAGAAAAAAAAAAGAGGTCAGTTTCGCCCCGTACAGCCTGTTTAAACACTAAGGGTGTCTTTCTTTCTGCCTCTACTGCTGCTCAGGAAGAATTAATGGATTTTCGGGTATTTGTCGATTGTGGTTCTACCTGATGTGATTGATGGGGGATTCTTGTAAAAACTTAAATTAAAACCCAAACCTTTGTCATCCCCTATTGCCGTGGTTTCTGTTGATGGCTCTCCTTTGAAGAATGTTACTCACAAGGTCTGTGAATTTCCCCTCACTATTAATGGGGTTCACCAGGAGAATTTGGATTTGGTAGTATTGAATAATTTGCCTTCTCCGGTGATTTTGGGGTTACCCTGGTTAAAATTGCACAATCCTCTTCTGGATTGGTCTACCAATGAAATTAAGTCCTGGAGCCCTAAGTGTTATGACAAGTGTTGTAACGGGCGTATTGCTGCTGTGGATAAAGGGGAATACCTGTACCTATTCAGGATATTTGGAAATTTTTTTCTGAGAAGGAATTGCAGTTTTTACCTCCCCATAGAGACTATGATTGTACTATTGAATTTGTCCCTGGAGCGACTCTTCCTAAAAGTCGTTTATTTAATCTTACTATTCCTGAGAGAAAGGCTTTGGAGGAATACATACATACAAGCTTGGCCGCCGGTCACATTAGGCCTTCCAAGTCTCCTGTGGCTGTTGAATTTTTTTTTGTTAAAAAAAAGGACGGCGGTTTACATCCTTGTCTGGACTTTCGTGAGATTAATAAATTTACTGTACGCAGTCCTTACCCACTGCCATTGATTCCTGATTTGTTTAACAGTTAGCGGGGGCCAAGTGGTTCTCTAAAATTGATCTTCGAGGGGCATACAATTTTGTTGCGCATGAAGGAGGGTGACGAATGGAAGACTGCTTTTAACACTCCTGTGGGTCATTTTGAGAATCTGGTTATGCCTTTTGGCCTTACCAATGCTCTGCATTTTTTCAGAATCTTATTAATGACATCCTTAGACCTTGATCGGCAAAAATGTGGTTGTGTATTGGATGACATTTTGATTTATTCGCCGGATTTGGAGTCTCATCGGCGGAGCGTTCGTGAGGTATTACAGTTATTGAGTGACAATTCGCTTTTTGCTAAGCTGGAGAAAATGTGAGTTCGCTGTACTGTACAGAGAATTAGTTTTTTGGGCTACATTATCTCAAGCGAAGGTTTTGAGATGGACCCGGTGAAAGTTCAAGCTGTGCAGGAATGGCCTAGGCCTATTGGTTTGAAATCATTACAGAGGTTTTTGGGTTTCGCCAATTATTATAGAAAATTCATTAAAAATCTTTCTATTATTGTCAAACCACTGACCGATCTCACCAGGAAAGGTGCTAATGCGGTTCAGTGGACTACTGAGGCCATTTAAAACTTTTGTGTTTTTAAAGGAGAGGTTCAGCTCTGCGCCCATCCTTATGCAGCCTGATGTGACTAAACCGATTTTGGTTGAGGTTGATGCTTCTTCTGTGGGGGTTGGCGCGGTGTTGTCTCAGGAAAACACGGATGGAGTACATCAATGTGCTTTTTTTCAAAAACATTTTCTGAGACTGAACTGAATTATGATATGGTAATCGGGACTTGTTGGCCATTAAACTCGTATTTGAACACTGGCGGCATCTCTTGGAAGGTGCTGAATTTCCCGTTCAGGTTTTCACTGATCATAAAAATCTGATCTGTTATGAATGCGCTAGAGATGGTTTCTGAGCAGAGACTCCCTCTGGTGGTTACAGACAGTACTGGACCTTTCAGCGAGGAGTGGCATCTGGAATCACGGACTGGTCTGATATAAGGGAGGTTCCCTCCCATGATGGTTGCCGGTGATCAATTGTTCTTGTCTCAATTGTGGTTCCTGGTTCATTTGGAAGTTTGCTGGAGTCTTTGCCTGCATCTCCTGCTTTCAGATAAGATATTTTTTGCTTTTCTTTTTGTGCTTGCTTTTGCATTGTTTTTGCCACTTTTGTGGAGGTCAGCAGGTCCCCTCCTGGGGCCTGAGCTCCTCACGTTTTTTGCAGCCATGTTATTTGCTCATTTGTTTTTCCTGTTTTTTCAGTGGCTGCGGCTTGGTTTTTGTTTACATGATATCTGATTTAGTGGGTGGCGAGATCGTGTGATTCAGTATTTTTGGAATCAGAATTGTTGGATTTTTGTAGGGTTTTTCTGGGTTGCAGAAGTAATCTCTCCTGTCCTTATCCTATTTGTCAGCTTGTGGCCCCAGCGTTTGCTCAGTCTATTTTCTGCTGTGTTTGTGTTTTATCTTGTCTAACCGCCATTATATGTTTCGGGGGCTTCCTATTTTCTTTGGGGATCTGCTCCGGGGCAGATAACTTTCATCTTTCTGCCTTTAGGTGCAGTTATCTCTCAGGCTGTGACGAGGCGTTAGGATCAACGTAGGAAGTGTTGTGAATGGGCTTGAGATGAGTTCTGAGCAGAGGCTCCTCTGGTGGTTACAAGCGGTACTGGTCTGTCCAGTGAAAGATTGTGAGTTTGTGAGGATTGGGAATCAGGTGTTACTGACTGGTCTTATATAAGGGAGTCCCTTCCCACAGGGTTGCCGGTGATCAATTGTTTGGTCTCTATCCTTGATTCCGGTTTCCCTTGTGCCTGCTGTGTCGTGTCTGCATTCTGCTAACAGATAAGAATTTTTTCTTTTTGTTTTTTTTGTTGATTTTTGCATTTTGTTACACTTCTGTGGGGGCCTTCAGGGTTCCCCTGGGGGCTTTTGCCCTCTCAGTTTGTTTCAGCCTCTGTGTTTGTACTTTTGCTTTTTCCGTTTTTCGTGGTGTTGTTTTTTATTTTTTTCACCGGAATAATTTAGGGTGGTAGAGGTCGTGTGATTAGGTGTTTTTAAATTGAGATTGGTGCTTTTCAGGGTTTTCTGGGATTGAGTAAGTACCTTCCTATCCTTTTCTTTTTAGTTGTTTGGGACCCAGGTTTGCTCAATATTTTCTGTCTGTGCAGTATTCTTCTTGTCTAACCACCTTACTGTTTGGGGCTTTTATTATCTTTGGGGTTTGCTCGGGGCGATAGTTTCCTATTTATTTTGGTGTGTTAGTTTCTCGGTGTGGACGAGGGTTAGGCCAAGTAGGAATGCCCCGGCTTCCCTTGTTGGGTTAGTCAGGGTACTGCATTCTATAGATTCAATGCTTGGTGTATTCCCTTTTTTTTGCCTGCACTCTCAGCTACCGAAACCATAAACAGTATCACGGCCAAAAAATTTAAAAATTTTGTATGGTACTCACAGAAGGGAAAAAAATTTTTTTGAAAAAAAAAAACGGTTGTCAAAGTTGTCGAAAATTTTTTTTTTTGTTTTTTTTTTTTTTTTCCCTCGTATCTCTGGGTGCTGGGGGGGGATTTTTTCTCTCATGGGTTTGCACGTTGTTGGCCGGTGGATCGTTGCCACTGAGGTTCAGAGTATTGCTGCTTTCTTGTAGGTTGCCTGTTGTGGAACCCTAGGTTCCCATGCCAGATTTTTTTTAGGGGGATGAGCTAAGTTGGAATTTCAAAATTAATTGTAAATTGTTTTTTCCCTTTTAAAATCTAAGTCTCGGGAACGCAGGCGCAGGTTAAAATTTCATCTCTTCTGCGCGGCGTCCTCAGGATGGGTTTTTTTCCCTGACACCGGGGATCCTGTTTTGAGTGATGTTGATGCATTTTTTCAGGCTTTGGGGTTATTGTAGAGAGCCTATGTCATGTCAAGCTGAAAAAGCCTTGTTGGCATTAAAAAGGGGCCTTGATGCGCTGAGTTTACTGTAGAGATTCCGTAGGTGGGCAGTCCTGGACCAAATGGAATGCGACGCTTTGGCAGCCTTTTTCGGAAGGGTCTATCAGAAAAATGTAAAGGATTTAGGGGGATTCCCTTTCCCTCTGGTCTAATGTTCTATGTCATTACGATTCAAATTGACAGCGTTTGCGTGAGGGAGAAGTATGCGTGGAATAGTGTTGCCTTGTGAAACCTGTTTGAATCCATGCTTTGATAGAGGGTGTTGGGGCAAGCGTCATGAGTTTCGAAGCGCAAGGGTTATGTTTCTACTGTGGTGATGCTCTCATGCATTTCAGCTGCCCAAGGGGGGGACGTTTTGCACGCTCAGTTGTCTTGGGTAGTGTTCAGACTAGTTTTTTTAACTGTCACTCGTATGCTCCTGTCCCATTTTCGCTCAGGCTTTGTTGATTTGGAGCAATATTAACCTGAGGATTAGATTTTGCTAAACGTTGTGGGTTTCCCTTGATACCCCTACAGAAGTCTATTCCCCTATGGGGATTCGTTCTACCCTTTGGATGAGAATAAACCTCGTTCTCTACTCAGGTGTAATGGGGTTGACCGATTATCAAGAGTGCTGCAAATTTTTGGTTCGTATATTCTGCATGTATTATGTACTGGGTTTCCTTGGTTACAGTTATAATTGTTTTGGATTGAAATCTGTGTCTGTAACCAGTTGGGGTGCCAAGTGTTAATCAAACTCCTGTTTTTTTGCCTCCCCCCAGGTCGGATGTTCCTGATTTTTGATTGTTTTTTTTGTGTATTTAGCAAAGTAAATCTGACCTTGCCTCCCATTGGGCTTGCTGCGCTTTTGAATTGGCCTGGTAGTAAATTCCCTAAAGGTGCTTTTTTTAATTGGTCTGTACCTGAACTGACCTAGCGGTCTTTATCAAGGATTCTTGGAGAAGGGTATATCAGACCTCCTTTCACCCTTAGGTGCCGGTTTTTTCTTTGTGGCCAAAAAGGGGGTTCATTAGGCCGGTATTGATTTGTCTTTTAAAAAAATTACTGGAAATTCAATACCCGTTCCCTTGATTTTGACCGTTTTCAAGGGTGAAAAACGTACTTTGGTTTACCAAGTTGACCCAGGGGGGCATATAACCTTATTCGCAATTTAAAAAAGGGGATGAATGGAAGACGGCATTCAATACCCCGGAGGGGCTTTTGATACCTTGTGTGCCTTTGGGCTCACTAATGCCCTTTGTCTTCCGTCCTTTGAAGATTTTTAGGGTTTTTGTGGATAAAATTTCGATTGTTTTTTTGGATGATATCTTGATTTTTTCTAATGGGGATCTCATGTGAAAAATGTGCGAACTGTATTCCAATTTTTGAGAGGAGAATGCCGATGGAAGGGATCAAAGTGTCTTTTTGGCGTACAGGGATCTCATTTTGGGATTATTTTGTCCCAATCGTTATTGAAATGGACCCGGTCAAGGTTCAGGCCCATCTTGAGGGTCCCAAACCTAATTCATTTAAGGCTCTTCAAAGATTTTTGGGTTTTGCCATTTTTATCGTAATTTTATTGGTAATTTCCGGTTTTGTTAAACCATTAATGATTTGACCAAAAAGGGTTTGATGTGGGATTGGCTCCTGAGGGAGTCTCGCATTTCGGAACTTAAGCGAGATTACTTTTTGCTATGTTCTACGGCAGCCTGATGTTTCTCTGCCATTTGGTGGAGGTTGATGCCTCTGAAATTGGGGGCAGGTGCCGTTTTGTCCCAAAAAGACCAGAGACCTTAAAAGAACCCTTGTGCCTTTTTTTCTCTCGAAAATTTTCTCCTACTGAACGTAATTATGACGTGGGTAAACGGGGTTTTGGCCTGAAGTGGGTTTTTGAAGAGTGGAGACTTGGTTGGGGGAGCCAAAATCGGTGGTGGTCCTTATGACCATAAGAATCTGGTTTATTGGAATCTGCCAAGGATCAATCCTGACAGGCCGGTGGGCCTTTTTTTTTCCCGTTTTTTTTTTTGTGGTTTCCTTTCTTCCTGGCACTGAATGTTAAGGGGATGCCCCTCAGGAGCTTCCTTGCCGGACTCTCCTGAGTTTTGTCCTTTGTTTTTTGAAAGAGGGTGTGTTCTTTCCGCCATCTCACCTAATTTGGAATTGCCTGGAGGGGTGTCAGGGGAATGGCCCGAGCGCTGCCCTGTTGGAAAATTGTTTGTCCGGACCGTGGAAAAAATTTGGTGTGTGTTGAGATCTTGTTCCGGTTGGTGGGTCCGGAATTTTTGGTACCAGGACTTGGTTAGTCGGCCCTTTTTTGGTGGCCACCTTGTCTGGATGTCAGGGAATTTGTGCAGTCCTGCAGGACTTGCTCTCGTCCAAGCCTTGTCTGTTAGTGGTTTTTGATGCATTGCCTGTGCCAAGAGACCATGGACCTTCTTATGGATTTCATTTCCCGACCTTCCTGTTTCTCAGAGAATGACCCATCTGGGTGATTTGATAGGTTTTCCAAGATGATCATTTGTGCCATTACCTTTAAGTTGCCTTCCTCTCTGAATTGGTGCCGTGTTCCTTCAGAGGGGTTCGTTTAACGGCATTCCTGAGAAATAGTGTTGACGAGGGTAGTTTGTTTCCGATTTTGGAGGACTTTTTGTTCTAAAAATGGGTGTTCAATTGTCTTTTCCTCGGCATTTTCCTCAAACCATGGTCAAAATGAGAGAACAAACCAGAAATTGGGATTATTAAGATGTTTGTTTGTGAATCAGGATGAGGGTCTCTTTTTTGCCTTTGGGAGTTTGCTTTTAATAATAGGGCTGCTCTGCCACTTTGATGTTCCGTTTTTCTTAAATTTTGGGGGTTTCCCCTCGATTTTCTTTAGGACGACGGAGGCTTCTGTCTGTCCAGGTGTTGACTTGTTGTGGGGATGCAACGATTGGGACCAGGTTGTGGAGAGGTTGTCCTCTCTCAGGAGAGGGCCCAGCGGTTTGCTAACCGGCAATAGGATGTGGTCCTCGGTTTAAAGTGGGGGGACTTGGTCTGGTTGCTCAAAAAATTTCCTATGAGAGTAGCACTCCTAAATTTAAGCTAGGTTCATTGGCCTTATAAGATATGGAGATTTTATCTGTTTCTTTCGTTTGCTTCTTCGGGAATTTAACCTACGTGTTCCCAAGTCCTTGTTGAAGAGGTTTGTTGAGCGTGTTCTGTGCTGTGCCTCCTGACCTGTTTTGGTTGGGGCAATCTGGGTATGTGGTTGAGAAAATATTAGATTCTCGCTTTTTTTGAGGAAATCCGTTTTGGTTAAGGGAGAGGTTATGGCGGAAGAAATTTTGGGTGTTTGTTCGGAATCCATGTAGGGAATCTCCGTGCGTACCTAGAACTATCCTGACCGACCTGGTTGTCAATATGAGGGTTCGGGACCCTCCTCAAGGGGGGGGCTGTTGGAAGGGCTTGGTGAGTTCTGGCAGAGGCTCCCTTGGTGGTTACAAGCGGTCTGGTCTGTCCAGTGAAGTTGTGAAGATTGTTTAGGTTGGGAACAGGTGTTATGATGGTCTTATATAAGGGAGTCCCTTCCTAGGTTGCGGTGTCAATTGTTTTGGTCTTTCCTTATTCCTGTTTCCCTGGGGAGCCTGCTGTGTGGTCTGCATTCCTGTAACAGATAAGGATTTTTCTTCTTTTTGTTTTTGGTTGATTTTTGATTTTGTCCTACACTTCTGTGGGGGCTTCAGGGTTCCCCCGGGGGCTTTTGCCCTCTCAGTTTGTTCAGCCTCTGATGTTTGTACTTTTGCTTTTTCCCCGTTTTTTCAGTGGCTGTGTTTTGATTTTGTTACACCAGAGAATAATTTAGGTGGTAGAGGTCGGTGATCTCAGGGGTTTTTGAAATTAGTAGAGTTGGTGCTTTTCAGGTTTTCTGGGATGCGTAAGTACCTTCTACCTTTTCTTTTAGTTGTTTGGGCCCCAAGTTTGCTCATACTATTTTCTGTCGTGTCAGTTTTTTCTTGTTAACCGCCATTAATGTTTGGGGGCTTTCTTTATCTTTGGGGTTCTGCTCGCCAACTGTCCAAGAGGGGGGCTAGTATTGTGAGTTGGCAGATCCTTTTCCTCCTGCGAGGCCTGTGTTGTGTCCACCTCAGCCAAGAGAGGGACCAAGGTTTTCCCGGTGGTTGTAAATGATGCCCAGACAGGCCCTTTAGCTCAGAGGTCCGTGCTTCCGTATGGGACGCTGATTGATAGGTTCATCCCTGATAAGAAATGGTGTTGGTGTGACCGGAGACACCAAAGTTACCCAGAGTGCCGTGGATTGGCCCAAACTGGGGGGTTTCAAATTTTAAGTGGGGGTAGTGAAGAAACCTGGTGCACCCCTTCTTTTTGGGTAATGACTTTCCCCGGTTTAAGGATTTTGGGGGAAAAATGTTTTGATGGAAGTGTGATGAAGTCTTTGAGGGTGCGCAGTCCCGAGGGGCGGAACACAATGTGGGGCGTTAACTTAGTGTGATGATGATGATGTATTTATAATGATGAGCTGTAAGGATATTGATATATTGAGACCGTGATAGGGTGTGTTTGATATGTCTGATAATTATTGTAATAATGATGGAGGGATGTAATGAAATTCCTTTGCAGGTGTGTTGGGAGACGGGATGGGGTTCTGGGAACCGAGTGTCCTGCTTGCCTGGTTGTGAATTTTTGAGAGTGGCGTGGCGAGGACCCCATTTAAAACGGCCAGGAAAATATGTTGTTCTAAAGAGGTTTCCCAGGAGCCTGGTTGGGAGGGTTTCCTCATGTGCCATGGTAATGTTTGTTAGGGCATGAGGTTCAGGGGGGTTGTGAGTAGTCCTAGTACCTGAACTATATGAGATAGTGCTGGGGGTTTACTAGACAAAATTAGGGACGAGGGAAAATTTTGTTGTGGATGACATGTAATAAGGTAGTTAGGATGTGAATGAGAAAAAATTGATCCCCCGAAGTGGAAAAAGGGAAAGAGAAAGTAGTGGCTAAAGAAAAAAGGGGAATTAGAAAAGGGGAAAAAACCC